>JAQIUQ010003586.1:0-215000 GCA_030378365.1 Hybognathus amarus | reverse complement strand
TACGAGTTTTAGAGAGTTTTAAAAACGTAATAATGTTACATTTAAAATGTTGCAGATACATCTATATTATACGTTTCAGCATCTATCAAAATGTAGCAGCCTACAAAAAAGTACGTTTTCTATCTTTGCAAAAACGTACAATACCTCCGATATTAACAATGAGACCAGGCTGGATGAACATTGTATGGTCGTACACCTTCCACTGACATGATATTTAGACCAGTGATTGCTATCAGGATGCAAAGAGACTTCAATAACCAGAAAAAAAAAAAAGTCTGGAACAAATCACCTTCCCTGCCTTTAACAGCAAATACCGGTGTATTCCCTACAGGCTTGACTAATGAGAGATCTCTTAGTCTCACTCCAATGGCTACCTATAGCCATTTAAAACTTTAACATTGGCCTTTAGGACTGCCATTGCATGCATCGTCAAACCACAACACACACACCTAAGAGTGTGTTTCCTCCTGCCATTCACACTCTGTCAGCAAGTGCAGTTTGGTTGTTGATACACTTTCCAGAAGCTTCAACCCTCTCTGTTCCTCTGAAGTAATATCAGTCTTGAAATGCAAGATATTTAAAGTGCACCTAAAGTATACTTGGCAAAAGTTTCACTATCAAATATACTTAAGTATATCTTTAGTTGAACTTCAGCACTATTTCTGGATAACAAAAGTGCATTAAGTATAAAATTACAGGTAGTTGTTACACTGTAAAAAATTGCTGTAGTTATGCAGCAGTTTGCCAGTAACTTACTGTAGCTTTAAATTAATGTATATTTACTGGCAACAGTTTGTTCAAAGTTAAATGAACATTTAACATTAACAAGTCTTTTGTCTTTACATAATAAAAACTATAAAATAATCTAATGCAAAGCATTCTGGGAACCAGATATCTTCAATCTTTTTCAGTTTTTTTCCTTCAGATTTTGGTTCCCAGAATGCTTTGCATGATGCTGTTATTTTAGTTTTATTCTGCAAAGATAAAGACTTGTTAATGTTTAATGTTCATTTAACTTTGAACAATCTGTTGGCAGTAAATAACATCAATTTAAATCTACAGTAAGTTAATGGCAACTAGCTGCCAGGTTTACTGTAATTTACTGTAATTTCTACATATTTTTTACAGTGCAATTTAGCAGAATTACCAATTTAGAATACTAAAAGTACAATTGCAGGGTATTTATATTATTAAGTACAAATGTGTAAATGTATTTGTAGCATACATTTTTTAAATTTCAAATACATTTTGGTATTTATTTTTGATAGGGTGACCTGCAGGAATAAGCTTCGAGGACCTGCCGACCTCCCATTGTTTGTGAAAGGTTTAATTTGCAGTTATTAAAGAATCTATTGTTTCTGCTTAGTTGTTGACCAAGAAAATATCCCAGTAGAGGAAGAGAGTGGGAAACGGGGGTTATTGGAGAGAAGTGAAATGCTCTGGGAGAATGGAGAGAAGTGATCTTTGTGCCTATATAGTATCATTTACTTTCCAGCTGCCCTGAAACCTGTCACGTCTTCACTGATTCATTTTAAGTCACAATCTGTGGCGAAAAACATACATTACAGTACAAGAAGCCTGCCTTTATCACACACAAGCATAATTGCAAACATCACGGTTGGTGCATGAAATATGATGTGCTGTAAAACTGAACAGAGATCACCCCGCAGGCAATGCCATCTTTGGCATCAAAATCTATCAAACATATATTGAGATCTGTTTTCAATATCTGTGTATATATATATAAATGTCTCCACGGGATCTTGTTCTCTGCTGGAAACCTCATTTAAAGCTGGCTTTTTATGGTAGCTTGTTTAAAATATATGATTGTACCACAGGTAAAAAAGAAGAAAAAGAAGAAGTCTGATTGGATTTTTTGACTTTTCACCTCCTTAAACAAGCATTCATGTCCCGAAAACACTCTGACCACTGAGAGCTGGAATGACTTTCCAACATAGTGAACAACTGTGATACATGTGTAATAACGGCTTTGGTTGTTCTGGTTATGAAGTTATGTCATATGGTATTAGCATGTAATATACAGTACATTTGCATTCACATTTATGCATTTAACAGATGCTTTTTCCCAAAGTGAAAGTTACGAAAGTCACTGTGTCATATTACGCAATTTTTTTTGTTTGTTACGAAAGTCACTGTTTCATATTACGCATTTTTTTTAGTTTGTTACGAAAGTCACTGTCAGATTACTAGGGCTGCAACAACGAATTCGATTAAATCGATTAAAATCGATTTCTAAAAGAGTTGGCAACGAATTACATTATCTGATTCGTTGCGTCGCACGAACACGGAAATGTTTGAATATAAAAAAAAAGTTTGAGTTGAGCGCGAGCACTCTCGGTCTCTCTCACGCACTGTCGCTCAATCGCGGAGTTTGTCAAACGAGAGAGACCGTGTGTGTCCGTGATGATCGCGACGCGAGAGAGACCGAGTGTGTCCGAGATCGCTCAACGGCGGGAGCGAGAGACCGAGTGTGTCCGTGACTCACGAGAGAGAGAGAGACCGAATGTGTCCGAGATCGCTCACGCGGGAGCGAGAGAGAGACCGAGTGTTTCCGTGATCATGAGAGAGAGAGAGAGAGAGAGAGAGAGAGAGAGAGAGAGAGAGAGAGAGAGAGAGAGAGAGAGAAAAGAGAAAATAGAGAGAGAGAGAGAGAGAGAGACGAGTGTGTCCGAGATCGCGCACGAGAGAGACTGAGTGTGTCTGAGCATTAGTAATTTGGTACATACTAGACATTCTCTGATACTAGTAATACATAATTAGGCATATAAGATATAAATAAAAACAACAATTAAATTCTTACCACTGAATTAGCAAACTGTGATTTGAATCAGATAGACAGATGAAAACACTTTCTTGTCTGTCCAAGTAGCCTACTACAAAGGGGAATATTTTTTCCACAATTTGCAGCACTGAATTGTTCAAACTTCACTCTAAATGACTCAGAGAAACTTCACTATATGCTCGGAAAGGATGAGCGGAAAAATACCTTACACAATAGGAGATGGTCAATCCATTGTATTTGATATTACTTTATATTGTATTCATATTCATTGTATTTATAATTAATATTAGGATAAATTAGAAATATTATCTTCTGATATAATTATTATTATTGCTATTATTATTACCTAATATAGGTAAAATGATCATAAGTGCATTTGCTTGTTAAAAAGTTTCAAACATTTTGTTAAAGATTATAACATCTTTGACAAAAACAAAACACAACACAGTCCAAAGTTTGTGAGTGTGAGTTTGTGAGTGTGTGCGAGTGTGGTGTAGAGAACAAGTTCTGACGTTCAAACAAATCCTGTTAAGTTTTCTGATTGGTATTTTTCTGTATTTTTTTTAATCAATTTATTGTTCTGACAGCTCATTTTTGTGCACTTTATTTTTGAAAAAGCCTATATAGTTGGCAGATGTAAAGCATACATGTGTATGTTTTTTGTTAGTCCATTTTTTTTGCTCTGGATTTTTTTCACTGAATTTGCACCTTTTAGTTCTGTTTTTTAATAAAGGATTGGAAATTAATGTTTTTTTTATCTGATTTTATTCGATTAATCGACAAATTAATCGACATATTAATCGATTATTAAAATAATCGTTAGTTGCAGCCCTACAGATTACGCAATTTTTTTTGTTTGTTACGAAAGTCACTGTCAGATTACGCAATTTTTTTGTTTGTTACGAAAGTCACTGTCAGATTACGCTTTTTTTTTGTTTGTTATGAAAGTCACTGTCAGATTACGCAATTTTTTTTGTTTGTTACGAAAGTCACTGTCAGATTATGCAATTTTTTGTTTGTTATGAAAGTCACTGTTTCATATTACGCATTTTTTTTAGTTTGTTATGAAAGTCGCTGTCGGATTACGCATTTTTTTTTGTTTGTTACGAAAGTCACTGTCAGATTACGCGATTTTTTTGTTTGTTACGAAAGTCACTGTCAGATTACGCGATTTTTTTGTTTGTTATGAAAGTCACTGTCAGTATTACGCAATTTTTTTTGTTTGTTACGAAAGTCACTGTGTCAGATTACGCAATTTTTTGTTTGTTACGAAAGTCACTGTCAGATTACGAGATTTTTTTTTTGTTTGTTACGAAAGTCACTGTCAGATTACGCATTTTTTTCGTTTGTTATGAAAGTCACTGCGTCAGATTACGCAATTTTTTTTGTTTGTTACGAAAGTCACTGTCAGATTACGAGATTTTTTATGTTTGTTATGAAAGTCACTGTCAGATTACGCAATTTTTTTTGTTTGTTACGAAAGTCACTGCGTCAGATTACGCAATTTTTTTTTGTTTGTTACGAAAGTCACTGTGTCAGATTACGCGATTTTGACTCCTAAAATCTTGTCGTTTTGTGGACAAGACACATGTCAGACTACATCTTGCTTCCTGGCCAGTCATCGCATGCCGTCTTTAACAGCGCGCGTGATGTAATTGAGAAGGCGAAACTAGTAGCGAGTGACTTCCAGAAACGAATGTAAACAAACAATGAATGAAGCGGTGAGTGTTGTATTGGCTGTCCTGTGTTCAGAAAAAGAAAAAAAAAGAAAGAAACCCGACAATGGACACGTTCCCGGATTGCTCAAGAGGACAGTATGGGCTGTCAATCCTCCAAAGAGAACTTGAGGTAAAATATTGTTTTCTTTTATTTTTACTTTTAGTTTTAACTTTAGCACCATCGTCTTTCGTTCGTTTCGCCATTATTGAAAGTTGTGTACGGAAAGCTTCTGTGCTCCTTTTGGTCAACCTCATACATGTGACGGAACCGTCATGACGACCGTCAAAAAATTAAACATGCAAGTGACGCGACGCAGGTTGTCGCCCACTATGACGCACTATACGAGATGCGATTCGAATCTTGCGTCCCAACGTCTGTTGTCGTTTATCGAATTCCACGACACCTTACACGTCAAATCGGATCGTGCCAAAAATGGGCTAAAATCATGTAATGCTGAACCAGGCATTAATGACAGGTTACAGGACGGCAGGCACAGAGGACTCTGGAGACCTTGTGTTCTCAGTGAGGGCGGGGACAGAAAGAAGAAGAGTGGCAAGTGTGTGCTGTGGGTGAGTGTCGTAGAGATCTAGGTGATGTGGATTGCCACCTTATTACTGAAATAGGTGGCAAAGTCATTAGCAGTCATAAGTGGGAGAGGGGTGGAGGAGCACAGAGTAGAGAGGATAATGTTGTGAATGTCTGAGGTGTTTTTGGTAATAAGGCAGCTTGGTTCTATAGTCACAAAGGTCTGGATGGTGTCGTACTGTACGTGCTGGCCTGTAGGTGAGAGGACCGTTATTATCAAGGCAGTATGTAAGGAAGAAAGTATCAGTACACTGTAAAAAATATCTGTGATTTTAACAGTAAAATACTGTAAAAATGCTACAGTGCAAAACTGTTAATTGGTATAGACAGAAACTGTTAGTTTCGGTACTATACACTGTAAATAACTGTAAATAATGTGTGGTAAATAATTTTACAGTAAAATACCGTTAAACTTACAGTTTTTGAAAGTGAAAAAGAACAAATCGTTGTATAATTTACAGTGAAAAACCGTAAATTGACATTCCCACTATTCCCTGTGTGACACTTCACATTTTATGTATTTTTGTTGAAATAACTATGGTTCCTCATAGTTTTATTGTTTTTTTTTCTAATCAGTTATGTACATTAGGGTTTTATGTTACATTTAATGTTGTTAAATTAATGTTTATTGTATTTTTTTAATTTTATGTGTGTTACCATGATGGTGCTTAATGTTTGTGTGAATGACATTGTGCAGTTTCTTTAAAATAAAATATGGTTTATTACTGTAATTTTTAAGTTAAGTCTGTAAAACCATTAAGGTTCCTTTAGGTTCCTTCATTAAGGTTTAACGGTAAAGTTCTGGCAACCACAGCTGCCGGTTTTTTACCGTAAAATTTATGGTTTATTTTTTACATTGTATAGATACACTGGCATCAATTGAAGCGAGGGAGATAGTCACACAGTCAGGATTCAGACTCCATTATAGGAACTGCGCTCTTTTAAAATGACAAATGACTGAGATCTAGCATCTGACCAAGTCTCCATCTCAATACTAGTTTTACTCGATCTTAGAGCTGTGTTTGACGCTACTGATCATGATTGAAGTATTTTGTTTATTTAAACAAGGAAATATACAAGTTACCATCAGTAAATTATGGAGTGCAACAAGGGTCTGTTTTAGGCCCTTTTCTATTGTCTTCACATTATTAGAAAACATGGAATTAGGTTCCACTGTTATGCCGATGATACTCATGTTATTTGTTTTAGATGCAGAAAAGCTAGTTCATGCATTTATTTGTGCAATGCAATGCAATGCATGCAATGTTTGAACTTTGTATTTTGAGCACTTCTTGTGTTGTATGTTGTATTGCCTCTTCCCAATGACTTGTTTGATTTAGTCCTCAGATGTAAGTCGCTTTGGATAAAAGTGTCTGCTAAATTACTAAATGTAAATGTTTATGACCTCTAGATTACTGTAATGCACTAGATGGTTGTCTTGCATCCTCAATAAACAAACTACAGTTAGTCTAAAGTGCAGCTGCTAGAGTGCTTTCAGGTCAAGAAAATATGATCACATAACCTCAATTTTAGTTCTCAATTTTAAAATGGTTTAGCTCCTGTGTATTTAACCAATCTAAACAAAATTCATTTAAGCATTATTATTAGTTATGGCATGATATTCAATAGATGTGCAAGTGCAGAAAGATGAGTGAATTTGCAAGTGCTGATCTGTGTTACAGTCGAAGCCTAACATTGAATAGTGTAATTAGGACTAATTATGTGCATGAGTGTAAGAAAGTGTCTAAAGGCCCTGATACACTTCGCTTAGGGGTAAAGAAGTTCAAGCACACTTTGCTTCTCAATAACAAAATAAACACATATGACAACTGAGAAAACAGCTGTTCAGAGAGCAGCTGATTCCAACACAGTAAAAATAATCCTGTAAAAAAACGGTAAACTACTGGCAGATGTGGTTGCCAGCATCATACCGTAAAAATACGTGTGTACTGTTTTGAAAGTAACAGCTAAATACCGGATTGTCCGCTACAGTGTTAAACTTTAATTTAACAGCTATATATGCTCTAACACAAAAACAGTAACACACCGTATTTTTACGGTATGATGCTGGCAACCACAGCTACAAGTAGTTTACCGTTTTTTTACAGGATTATTTTTTACAGCTACACCATCTCTACAATTTGGCACTCCAGTCAGGTCATGTTTATTTATATTGCACTTTATACAATACACTGTTGTAAAGCAAGCAGCTTTACAGTTTTAAACAATGTCACTTTCAATTTGAATTACAACTTCAAATCAAATCTCTCCATGGTTTTATTCATGTCTGACCTTGATGGAATGAAGTTTTCCTCAACGATGCAGTAGCCTCGTGAGCCACATTACGTAATCGTCACAGATTAATGGTAGTTTACAACCGCAAAGTTTGCATTGGAAAGCTGTTTTGATTTTGAACTCCTGAAATGGACTAAAAATCCTTCATTTTGGACTGATTTTGTTCAAAATGACATCACACCATGCAGTTCTTCCATTTAGCTTGAAGTATATCAAGGCTTTTATTTGCCATATAGCTTACATTTGAAAAATGTCTCCTCTATATTACCCTTCTTGGATGGATTTTTTTCCACTAAGCTTGTTGCAGTGCATTTGGGATTACCTTTTCTGTGAAAGATACAATCTTAGAAACTGGCCAAAAGAAGGTATTTAGAAGGCAGCATATTTATGCTACCTACCTTTTGGATTAGTCTTTGTGTTATAAACACACAATGCATGGAGAAATTTGTGCATGAACATTCCGATTGGAATTTGCAAAGCATAAAATATCAAAACAAAATATTTTTTTTCCTAATAAGGCTCTATAGGACCAGTGGCAATAGCAACATGCTAATGCAAAACGGTAATGGATTATTTTCCATTAAAGTAATTTACGAGTGCCATTTCGGTTAGCATGCTTTAGGCAGCTCACTAGTTTGGAACAGAATTAGCATGCCACAATAATAAACAGATATTTATATATCCTAAACCCTATTCCATACATACATGCATGCATACATGCACACACACACTTCTCTTTCTAGATTGACATTTCTGTCTAAAACATTTCACAGAACACTTATTGCAACCAGATGGCCCAGATTGAGAAATTCCCAGAAAGAGAGCATAAACATGTTATATATGATGTACAAAAATGTTGCCAAGTAACGATAAACAATAATACTGGGGAGTTAATTTGTCTTTCTGTGTCTTCTGTGGGGTCATCGTTGTAATTGGTTCGCTCAAGTATTTGAACCCTTCGGCACATAACTTGACCATGCACCATGTGTGCTGTTACTTTTTCATCTGGCAGATGAAAAAATGGGCAAAACAATCTATTACTTTAAAGGGATAGTTCACTTTTTAAAATGTTTTAGCTTGCCTCAAGTGTATCCGAGATGTTGGTGTCTTTGTTTCTGCAGTAGTTTCAATTTTGATATTTTTAGGTCAAACCGTTGTTGTCTGTCAGTCATATAATGGAGGTCTATGGTCACCACCTCAAAGAGCATGCACAGAGAAGTCCAAATTAAACATGATTTAATGACTCGTAAATGTAAGTACACATTGATGGCCTAAAACACTGAAACGTGCGGTTTGTGTGAGAAAACGAACAGTATTTATATCGATTTTACCTCTTGCAACCACAGCCACAAAGCATCCACAGCCACAAGCATCGTGTGATTACAAGAGGTAAAAACGATATAAATACTGTTCGTTTTCTCACACAAACCGCTCATTTCGTGTCTTAGGCCATCAATGTGTACTTACATTTACGAGTCATTAAATCATGTTTAATTTGGACTTCTCTGTGCATGCTCTTTGAGGTGGTGACCATAGACCTCCATTATATGACTGACAGACAAGAACGGTTTGACCTAAATATTTCGAAAATACTGTCGAAACAAAAACACTTACATCTTGGATGCCCTTGAGGGAAGCAAAAACATATCAAAAATTAATTTCAAAGTGAACTATCCCTTCAACACTCTCAAGGAAATATCCCAGAGACATGAAGTGTCTTTGAACGAACCAGTTAGAAAGATTGTAGCGAGTTTTGCATTTGTAAGCACCACTCATATTTTCTTCAGAAAGATATTACATCGAAACATATTAGAGATTGTGCCCAAACTCAAAGTGCCTCTGTGCCTCCTTTTCCTTTGCTATACTGTAGTTTGTTTATCCTTCAGGACACACACTCAAATATGGCTGCCATCATTTCTATTGGATTGGACTTCAGACCACAATCCTTAGAGAGAGAGAGAGAGGGGGATAAGAGCAGAGGAATCATTTATCTTTAGCTCCGAACCCAAGAGAGGCATTGTGTGTGAGTGTGTGTGTGAGAGAGAGGGTATTTGAGAATTCAAGAACTAGCGCAAAGTCGCCCCCTAGTGTAGATTCAAAGGTAGTGTCGCTGTTTATAAACTCATTGGTTTTACTTGAAGGTTTTTGACATTTACACATAAGGACAGTTTTATTGCTCAGAGTTTGCTCTCAGAGATCCGCCGGTGGTACACTTCAGGTTTCTTAATCTCATTTCTGTCAGAAAGAAACAACCGAGAATATTAAAGATCTCATATGAGATTGTTCTTCTGTCCAACAGGATGTTTGACTATTTTAATTTAGATGTGTGCACAGAAGTCATGGAAAAACACGGACCCTCGAGTGATTGAGTCAAAGAGAGGAAGCGTCTGATGAATAATTGTGTGTACCACGTTCACCTCTCCCCTGCGTCTCTCTTATTGTGTGCTTTTCTGCTGAGTGCTGGAACTGCAAAAATATCTGACACGTCTCTCTGTGGGAAATGCACCAGGGCCACGACCATTTATCAGCACATCCCACATTTACTGTATGTGTGTAAGTGGGTATGAATGTCAACATGCTCCATCTGGGTCAGCCTATACTTAGTGCTCATGATTAGTGTGTGTGTGCGAGAGAGAGAGGGCGAGGCAACGAGGAGAAAGAACGAAAGCAAAGCATGCAAACAGATAAACAGCTTGCACACACACCTGGATTGTTGCAGACAGTCAATGCTGTAGAGAAAAAGTCTCACACTCTGCTGTGGTTTGCAAAACGACTTCATCAAAAATGCAACTTTGCCTCAAGAAGAACTTATTACAGTCTCATAAATATATTATTATTAATTCAATTCACATTTATCTGTATAGCGCTTTTCAGAATACACATCGTTTAAATCAGCTTTACATAGATTAATTGAACAGATTTAAATAGAGTAAATGTCCTAAAAAATAGAACCATGATACTATATAAAAAACATGAACTCATTTAAAGGAGTAGTTCACTTTTAAAAAAACGTTTGCTGATAATTTACTAACCCCCATGTCATCTAAGATGTCCATGTCTTTCTTTTCTTCAGTCGAAAAGAAATTAAGGTTTTTAATGAAAACATTCCAGGATTTTCTCCATATAATGGACTTCAATGGGAACCAAACGGTTCAAGGTCCAAAAGAGAGTTTCAGTGCAAACTGTTCAAAGGGCTTTAAACGATTTCAGACAATGAATAAGTGTCTTATCAAGCAAAACGATCGCTCGTTTAAAATAAAAATAATAACAATAAGTTTAAGTTTTATAAGCTCAAATGGTCGCCTTGCTCTGTTCTGTGATGCACGTTCGTGACTCTCCTGTTCGAATTCGTTCATCAAAATGAACAGAATTTTTTTCCAGTCAACTCGTTCATTTTGTTCGTTATATGAACCAAATGACACGAAAAAAGATTTATTTCATTTTGATGAACGAGTTCAAACAGGAGAGTCACGAACGCGCATCACAGAACATTTGCATACAAGCATTTGAGCTTATAAAACTTAAACTTTGTTATTTATTTTTTAAATGAGTGATCGTTTCGCTTGATAAGACCCTTATTCATCGTCTGGAATCGTTTAAAGCCCTTTGAACAGTTTGCAGTTTGCACTGAAACTGTCTTTTGGACCTTGAACCATTTGGTCCCCATTGAAGTCCATTATATGGAGAAAAATCCTGGAATGTTTTCATCAAAAACCTTCATTTATTTTCGACTGAAGAAAGAACGACATCATTGCACTGAATGGTGTGGTCAGTGTCTGAGCGAGTGCTTTCCTGTAGTCTAAACTCCTCTGAGTAATGACAAACACAGTCATCCTGTCAGGAGCTGTAGCGGCGGCCGGAGTGTGTGTGTGTAAAATATTACATCAGCAACCAAACCTGACCCTGCCAGACAATAAAGGTCACTCCGAGTGCCAGCCACAAAAATGGGAGGAAGAGGCAGCCTTTCATTCCTATTCTGTCCGTTCTCTTGCGTTTTATCCCTCTGAGTGAAGGCCTTCCTGACCTCTGTGTGTGTGTGTGCAGGAACAAGTGGTGAGGAAGTCTGAGCTACTGTATGAGCACACACACACACACAGTACTGATGACATATAGCTTCCTGGACAACTTTTTAAAAACGTTTCTTTTAATTTGTTCTATGGGGAGTGTTTGCTTCTAATGATCAAAGCAGGTTTAAACCAGAAACCATTATTAGGCAATGATACCGATATAAAAAAGCTCTTTAAATAAATGACATAGTCATTTGACTTCTTTACAGTGTGGATGATGTCAGTTCCTGGTTAAGTCTTCAACCAGAAAGGGTCCAAACCGTTTTTCTCTCTTTAAAATGAATGCAACACTAGGGTGACCATATTTTGATTAGCAAAAACCAGGACACTCGCTCCGGCAAACAGATACTCAAATGATACTCAAAGTTTACTCAAAGATGCCTTATTAATTTCAATACATTTAAAGACATATCATGCAAAATCCACTTTTTTAGCCCTTAAATGCATTTTGTTGTAGATTTGGAGTGTTTATAAGTACAGAAAATATTAAATTATTCTCTTCAGGTGCTTCGTTTATATCTTTATATTCAGTTTTGGTCATATTTTTCAACCAGTTCAGATTTTTCTGTTGTCTATGACGTTTTTTGAGCAAGTACGTCACTGTATTTGCAGCGGAACTGACAAATAAGGACATTGACTACCGGTCCAACACTACGAGCAATCCGCCATTATTATTATATCTCGCTCCGATTTTGTAGTCCAAGCTCAATGATGCAGAAGTTACGAGAGGGCTAGTCAAAATGTTCGGTTGTTGGATGTAGTGACCTGAAGCACTTCAAGGATCCCCACTTCAACAACCTCAGCCAGTATAAAGAAGGGTTTGCCGATCGGGTAAATTCCTTCTATCATTTAGCTGCTGTGTTTCCTGATGCTTTATAAACGTAAGTTATCATTTTATTATCAATAACGTTAGAGATTTTTGGAGGTAAGATCAGACCGTAGTCATTTCTCTTGTCAGTGTGCTTGTTTTAACAAGAGAAATAGTTGACTTTCACTAATAACACAACATAGTTAACTTACATACCTGCCTCCATATGAAGACGTTGTTCTGCAGGTTCGTCGTCGTCGTCGTCGTCTTTTTCAAATCGCTCGCTCTGGCTCGAACATGTAAGGCTTGGTGGACAAGTCTTTCGTTGTTGACATTTTGTTAACGTGTGAATAAAAATGTTCTTTGAAGCTATAGTAATCGTATCTCTTATCAAACTACAATAATGGCCGAACGCGGAGAGTTGAACCTGAGTTGAGCTGACCGTGAACTCAGCGACCTGGAGAGGGGGCGGGTAGGCGTACCGCCTTTTTATTTAAAGGGGCCGCATTGAAACGAGAAAAACTTCAGAAATGGGGTAGAAAAGGGGCCTGTGGAGCTATAATAATGAGGAATTCAGACCCAAGCATTGCAGTTATGCTTTATAGACCACAAATGTATGATTTATAAGTAAAAATGAATGATTTAAAAGCATGATATGTACCCTTTAAAAAATAATGAATGAAATAATGATAGAAATAATGTCTCTAGTGTATTAGTAAAAAAAAATATTTTTCATGATTTGTAATTAATGTTTTTCTTTTGTCAAATCAACTTAAATAATTTATTCAGTTCAGATAACATATTATTTTGAGTTTCTGATGATTAAATCAATCTCCCTTATTGCACTAACTCACTTTTTTTTCATTTCATGTAACTTAAAAAATTTAAGGCAAGCAGGTTACTTAATTTTAAGTTAAACCAACAACATTTTTTTATGGTGTAGGCAATAGAAAATTGTTATATTACAAGACACAAATTCAGATAGGCTTCTCAGAGGTTACTAAACATGTTTTATTATGACAGGTTTAAAAAATAATTAATGAAATAATGATAGAAATAATATCTCTGTATTAGAAAAATAAATATATAAATAATAAATAACTAAATGAAATCCCTCCAAATTGAACAAAAATATCTAACAAAATATATTTATATCTTTAGTTTTCTTCCTCTTTATCCCTGTTTTTCCCCTCATCCTTGTTTGCCCATCTATATTTTGCTGTAAAGCTGATTTTCCTCAGCAGTTTTTTGAAAACCAGGACATTTTCATCACTTTATAAAAACAGCCAGGACAGGACGTGAAAACAGGACTGTTGGTCACATGCTACACGGTTTGACAATTGTTTTCTAATTTTCTAATTTTGTTTTTTTATGTGTCCAAAGACTTTAGAGCCACCATACCTACATCTGATTGGGATTTGTTTGGATGTAGGCCTATTTTGGTTGGTCCAAAGAGTTTCCGGGTCTCCGGCGCACATTGTAATCCTGATGATTAATGAACAATAGTCAGAAAATACGTATGACTGACTTGACTGTGCACATTCAATCTTTTGTCAGGTCAGTGGAGGTTATCTGCGCAATGATGGAAAAGATTAAAGGGCAAATCACACAGAAACAGGCTGAGAGTTCAGAGAAGATCGGACAGAAGCAATATAATGACAATCGGTGCCTAATTTACGAGTTGAACGCACATGAACGGCGTAGTGGGAACAGAAAGCTCTGGATTTTCCTTTCTATTTGCAGCGAAGTAAGCTGCATAGAATATGATGGCATAATATAACAATATAATATACAACAATAAAGTTTGCAGTGGCTTCATAAATTAATTAAATACATAAAAAGTAACGCACACAAATGCGACAAATGTAACAAAAACAAATGCTATAAGAAGTGAACTTCTACAGATATTTCTTACTCAATATGTAATGAGAAGTGAACATTGTATTACACTGACAAAAAAGGTGTAAAAACAATATTAGGAAATAATATAAATAATAAAACAGAATAAATCCCTGATTTTACATGTTTATTTGCAGTGTGAGAAATAGTTAAGTATTAGAAAACATTGCTGCACTTAAAAAATACTTCTTAAATGCTAATAATTATTTCTATTATTGGTCATTTTTCCAAATAAAGTTGCAATAAATAGTAATAATAACTTTATTATTAGAAGACATTAGAAACAAAAGATTATCAAGTCCGATTTATTCCGATTGAGAAGGATAAACGCGTTTACACAGTGTGTACAGAAAACAGTCCTCTATGTATTCACTTCTTTTTATGCTTTATTTATGTGTAATTATTTTATGTTGAACTTGTAAACTCTAAAAAAATGTTGTATGAAAGGTTATTATAGTTGCATTATTATTATTACATGTTCATTGAAAGCTGTATGTTGCGCATATGTCACCAAGACATAATTTATTTTTGAAATCAAAATGAAGGGGAAGTGCCATGCTACCGTACAATAGCCTATACAGTACAAATCCGGTGAAACTCAGAGAATTAGTATGTATTTTAGTAATTCAAATTAAAAAGTGAAACTAATATATTTAGTAAATATGACTATATAAATATGCATGATCATACTTTTCACATACTTTTTTTTATTTCATGTAATATTCTACTTTTCTGAGATTTTAAATTTGGGGTTTTCATAAGCTATAATCATCAAAATTATAACTTTTGCACAATATTCCAATTTTTTGAGTTTCACCTGGTTCAGATAGTAACAATACATTGACGTTGTGATACATCCATACTATGGTACTGAATTATTACCATATTCTTATGGCAGCATATTCAACAAGGTATTTACAAATATTACAGTTATTTTTAATAATACATGAAATTACGATACCACATTCAAACCATAGTAGGCCCAGTCCCATTTCAAACTTGCCAGTGTCTCAACTGTCCACTAGGTGTCACCCATTCACAACATTAAAAAGCAGTGGCAGAACGTTCACTGTTGGTTGAGAATAAAACTATAAAATTCTCACATGCGTAACTAAAACTAGCAGTGGATGAAAAGGTTTCTGACAGTTAAATGTGAGATACAGGTCATATGCTGAAGAGACCCATGAAGGTAGCGTGAGCTGTGAGGATGAGTCTCTGCTGATTTACGGGGAACAGAGAGCTGAAGGGTGGATCCAGACTCCAGGAAGTAAATTCCTATGACAGAAACACATACTTCATAATCAGAAACAGAGTTAATATTTTGCAAATATTGAAAGGTTTTTGTATGAACTTATATAACAGAGGATCTCACATCATTCAACCATTTGAGAATAGAGTTAATTACTGCAGAACATGCTTTAATTCAAGATATCACCATACTTCCATAGTTGATTAGTCACATGATCAAAACAATAATTGTGCACTTAAAGTACAAAAAAAGGTACAAACTTTAAAGAGTCTGATCCTGTGTTCCCAATCCCAATCAGAACACAACTGCTGACATTGGAAGGGATGCCGCTATTTTTGTGCTTGCCTGTTGAAAGGTCCTGTATTATGCCCCTAGCCCACAAGTCTCCGATGTCCCCAGAATGTGTATGTGAAGTTTCAGCTTAAAATACCCAACAGATCATTTTTTACAGCATGTTTTAATTGCCATTTTTGGGTCTCAGAAAAACGCGCTGTTTTAGTGTGTGCCCTTTAAATGCAAATGAGCTGCTGCTGCCGGCACAGGGGGCGGAGCTTCATGAGCTTGCGTCGTTTCGATGTAGGCTACTTCTGTTAAACTAAATATTTTGCTTGGCATTGAACTTTAAGTTTTATAATTTTACAGATATTATTTTATACTCTAACAGTAACATTACACACTGAACTAAAGTTTGAAACATGGGATCACGAAGAACTGGACCTTTAATAATAATTTGAAACTTTCATGCAAACTCTGTATGTATAAACCTTAATTAAACAATTGAATAATCAATTAAAAAGGAATAATACCTGTATGATATACACTGTAGCCACATTGGACTAGCGGTTTGGAAAATGGATGATTCAGCAGCGTCGCCATCTTCTGGTCAGACGAAGGAATTAATTCAGACAGTGCATTATGGGTATTTTCTGGCCATTGAGTGTACATCGGTTATAGACTCGTTATTGCGGTGCATTGTGAGATTAAACGAGTGCACCCAATAACGTCCACTACTGGTTTCGGAACAGCACTACAAATGGCTCTCCCTAGTGCTCTATTTAGGGTGTAGGGGGCGATTTCGGACACAGCCTGAGTGCTCATATCTAAAAGTTAATTCACTTTTGAACTTTGTTGCTCTGATAACTCACCAGCAGTGTAGCAAGTGTTGAGTGGCTGACTGACGTTACTGGGCATGCTTTTTAAACACTTCATCAGCTTAGTCTCCCCCCTTTCAGCCTCTTCGTGATCACATGACCCATCAACCAGGTGGTATCTTTATACAGCACCTGTGGCAAGCAAATAAACCGAAATGCTTAAAGTAATTTATTGTATTGAGTAAGACAGAATGCAGTGCGGGACAATATGTGAGGGTGAACGAACGTGTGTGCAGGGGTTGTGGGAAAATAAAATGATTTGTGTGACTCCCGGAAAACAGAAATAGGCTATCTAAAAATGAAATATTTTTACAGGAGCAAGCTGATTGCCTTTACAGGGAAAAGCTGCGCAGAACTGCTGGTCTAGGATCAGTCTTCTTCGGAATAGCACACTGTAAAAAAAAACCTGTAAAACTCGTAATTTTCTGGCAGCAGGGGCGCCAGAAAATGTCTGTTAAAAAACGGAAAAATACTGTAAGTAAAAAAACGGTAAAAAAACAGTAAAAAAGTGGTAATTTCTTATTCTATAATTATGGTTTATTACTGTTATTCTACACAAAAATATCTTTCATTATCTGATATAATAATGTTAATTTACTGACCTATTGAAGTATTAATATCTGTTTTGTACCATTGTAACACTGACAACCACAGCGATGATGAGTCACATGATCATTCAAAGTTCATTACAATCAGCTTTTCCACAAGAGAGTTAATTCTAATATATAGAACCTACACAGGAGCGTTTCCCAAAAGCATCGTCAGCCAACATCTTTGGGAACTGCGAACCATAACTGGCTAACGATGCTTTCGGGAAACGCACCCAGTCTCATTCGCAGAAACATTAAACACCATCATGGTAACACATGAAATTTTTAAAATGCATTAAACATTAGTTTAACAACATTAAATGTAACATAAAACCCTAATATACATAACTGATTCGAAAAAAACTAAGAAAACTATGAAGAAACATAGTTATTTCAACAAAAACACATCAAATGTGAAGTGTCACGCAGGGAATTGTGGGAATGTCAATTTACGGTTTTTCACTGTAAATTATACAATTGTTCTTTTTCACTTTCAAAAACTGTAAATGTAATGGTATTTAGTACGGAAATACTATTATTTAACCTTAAAACTCACTTTAACACCCACATACTTAATGATCTTCAAGGAAAACATGTTAAATGACTGCTGATTTCTGCAGTTATACCTTCTTTTCTGGGTTTTCTAATTTAACAGAAAAAATCTGTAAAATATTACGGAATATGTTATGTAAAATTACACACAACCCTGTAAAAATACAGACAATTTCCTTTAAAAAAACGTAAAATAGATGTAAAACCAAAATACAAGCAATTACCTGTAAATTCAATAGTGGACCTTTAAATTACAGCAAATATCTAAAATAACAGGCATTCACTGTATAATGACAAAACGGCAAAATTCTGTAAAAAAATACAGACCATTACCTGTAAATTTAAAAAATTTTTACAGTGCATTTTGGCGAAACAGATTTGGCAAGCGATCCAGTGTAGAGCATTTTAATTGCTTCTATTTACGTGTTGTTGCAGCATTGGGCAACGTAGCAAATCACAAACATATCCGTTGATTTCTTGAACGCAATGGCCAATGAGGGGCTGTTTACACAAAACTGTTTTCAACAAAAAACATAAAACTTAATGTGTTTTGGCCATTTTCACCAGTTTTTGTTTAGTGCTGAGTGCTGCACGTTCGCGAAATCCTCTCATTATAACTAGACGAGATGTGAATAAATGATTTATTGTGCGGTGTAGACAGCTTCATGGATCCTGAGATTGTGATTAAAGGAGCTGTATGCAAGAAATTTATTTTAATTAATCATAATTTTTCCCTGATATGTCACTAGACATTAAGAAATCATGTTAATTTCTAAAACTTATATCACTGACAACAGTAGTCACGGACAGGATATTGTCATTTAAAAAGTGAAGTCGCAGCCCTTGACTGATGTTGATGTTGTCAAGTTGTGTTTTGGTCTGATGCTCCACCCTCCACCAATCTACCAATCACGGAGTCAGTAGTGTTGCGGCATTCGGGTTGCCAGCTCTTCTCTAGTTACCACAGCTGCAGATACAAACGTGTCGGAATCGGATAAAAAATGCTAACGTTGCGAAACCCAAAAAACTCAATATGAATTCGAAATTCTTTGTTACAAAGGCCGAAATATATAATAAGGATGAGAATGCGTTGGCATATCTGGCAACCTTGAGTCATTGGGGGAAGGTGGCAATACACCCTAATTTGAAAGTAATTGCAGTACCAGTGTTGGCCACAATCTTGCATACAGCTCCTTTAGCTAAAATGAGTGACAGCTGTTTTTGTGATTATAAAGGGAGCGCTCTTCAATTGAGCTTGAACGACTGACAGTTGAATATGTACTTTGATAATGCTGTAGTATCAGTACCAAACAATACCAACCTGACTGTAAATGAAGTATGTACCCTCAGCCTCCACTGTTACTGTGTCACCTGACACCTGAAGCCCCTCCCCTCGGCTCTGCCCTAGAGCCCAAGACAGAACAGTGGTGTCATGATCATCTGAGAAAACAGAGAAGAAATGAGAGAAAAACAACATCCAACATCTATCTATCTATCTATCTATCTGTCTGTCTGTCTGTCTGTCTGTCTGCTGTCTATCTATCTATCTATCTATCTATCGTCCGTCCATCCATCCATCCATCCATCCATCCATCCATCCATCCATCCATCCATCCATCCATCCATCTATCTATCTATCTATCTATCTATCTATCTATCCATATCTATCAAAAAGAAGTCATACAGGTTTGCAATGACATGAGGGTGAGAAAATTATGTACATTATGTATCACATTATTTATGATATTATTTTTTTTTTTTGCATCTACTGAAGCACATGAGATTTATTTAACCCTCAGGTGCTCTTCGTTTGGAGTCACACTTGTTATCTTCCCGGTCAAAAGTGACCGACACCTAAAAATGAAACTTTCTCCATCCCAGTAAAACCAATGCAATGTATTTTTGTTCAATAATATTTTTTCTTTTTAATTTTGTATTTTGAGCCAATTTGATGTTACTTTTTAATATTTATGCAATATTTATGGTCCATTTTTGCCATTGAAAATAATACAAAATGTATATATATATATATATATATATATATATATATATATATATATATATATATATATATAATTTTTTTAAGCAGTATTTTAGGTTAAAATAGAGTCTAGGCCTTTAGAAAAAAAAATTTTGAAGAAAAAAAAATTAGCACCATCTGGTTACAGTATAGAGAAAATGCGTAGAATCATGGTGTAACCACTAGATGGCATGTACCATGGAGAGGCATGTGAATTCCCCAGATGTTTATGAATACATTTTTTTTTTTTGGTGGATTTGAATATATAGTTGAAACAATCTCAAAAACGATTTCTTATTAAAAAAAACTAATTAAAAAATGTGAATTTTTGTGGTTTTTGTCCATTTCCCATTCATTTCCTATGGGGGTCATTTTTGACCAAAGACCACAAGTGTGACTATTTTTTTACGACCACTTAGCATGCTCAGATCATGACCTCGATTTTTTTGTGTGTTCACATACATAATGCCATAAAAGTCACCAAGTTTCGTAACACTCCGATGAAGCTGTGATTTTTAAAAATTCAAAACATACTTTTTGTAATCAAAATTTATTGGTGTGTATGTGTATAAAAGTGTGTTTGTATGTGTGTGTGTGTGTAGGGGTGGGTGTGTCTGTTTTGCACTCTACACTCTAAAAATTGCTGGGTTGTTTTAACCCAACTTTGGGTCAAATATGGACAAACCCAGCCATTGGGTTAATTTTTAGGGCCCAAGCCCTGAAAGGGCGCAGAGCCCTATTGTTTTCCTTCCGATTATTTTTTTTTTTTTTTTTTTTTTTTTTTTTTTTTTTTTTTTCTAGCGAGCTATTCGGGCACTTTTGGGGCCCTTAACATGCTCGAAAACTCTTGAAACTTTGCACACGGGTCAGAACCCGCGGCCATCAGAGCCGGGCTGAAGCTGGTACCCGGGCGTGGCAGGGCGGCTCGTCAGCGCCCCCTGGAATGGGGTCCGAACACCTGGTCCATAACTCAAACACACTTGCATGTAATAATATGAAACTCGGTACACATGTCGATAGCAGAATTTCATCTATACCTTCGTGTTCTTACTTTTTACCCCAGCCCAACAGGAAGTCGGCTATTGAGGTTTTTTTGTAAAACACACGCAATGAACTTTTAAATACTCCTCCTAGAGCTCTGATCCAAATTCGACGAAACTCGGTCAGCGTGAAGTCAAGACATTGAGGATGAAAGTTTGTGTGGGGATTTTTGATATCTCGAACGGTTTAGCCGTAGCGAGGGAAACGAAACTATGGCGAGAGACGTGAAACAGGAAGTGTGTCATAACTTCAGCATACATTAACTGATCTGGATGAAACTTCAGCAGTGCGTTCGCTGTAAGAGGACGATCACATGGATGTGACTATTGTGAGTCAAAGTTATAGCGCCACCAACTGGCAGCAGGAAGTGTGTCACTTTCAAAATGCTTTGAAATCACCCTCTTATTTTTACCCGATTTGCTTCAAACTTCATCTGTATAATGTAAATACACGGCAGATGAAGACCTATGAATGGATTCTTGATATCTTTGAAACTGTTGCCGTGGCGACAGCACTCAAACTTTACCATTCTTTTAGGATGCATTCTTTTAGGGATTCGAACATTTGTCCATAAATCAAACACACGTGCATGGATTAATATGAAACTCTGTACACTCATAGATCACATCAGGCCAAACAACTTTCGTGCTCTAAGTTTTACGACAGTTCAAACAGAAGTACGGGAATTATGTTTTTTTTTTTAGATAAATGTCCTAGAAAAACATCAAATTACAACCCATGCTGTTACCAATCACCACCAAACTCGATGTGCATGAAGTCAAGACATTGAGGATGCTAAATTCAGGACGGATTTGTGATATCTGGAACGGTTTAGCCGTTGGCAAATTTTTTTGACTAAAAAAGGACACATAAAGTGTGTTATAACTTGGTTAGTTTTACTGACAGTTACAAAACTTGCCGTGTATATTGTTCTATTCAAGCCAAACAACTTTCTAATTAACAATAAGCTCAAACCCACAGAAAGTCAGATATTGTAGTTTGAATATGATCATGCTCTTTCTGAGCCTGAGTCTTCTTGAGTCTCTTGACACACAGTCTGTGTGTGTGTGTGTGTGTGTGTGTGTGTGTGTGTGTGTGTAGGGGGAGGGGGCTTAATCATTTCACTGTGTGTCTGGCCTGCTAAAGTAAATACATTTCTTAAGCCTGGTATTTTTTAAATAAGTTTTTATTTTTATTTTTTTATAAGTAAAGGCATATAACCTGTTTAATTGTAGTGCATTGACAATAGTTTTATATAATTAGTGTATTAATTAAATTAACTTGGTCCATAAATCAAAAAGGAAGTGTGTTAAAACTTCTGCATACATTAACTGATCTTGATGAAACTTCAGCAGTGCGTTCGCTGTAAGAGGCCGATCACATGGATGTGACTATTGTGAGTCAAATATATAGCGCCACCAACTGGAAGCAGAAAGTGTTTCACTTTCAAAATGCTTTGAAATCACACTCTTACTTTTACCCGATTTGCTTCAAACTTCATCTGTATAATGTAAACACACGCCAGATGAAAGAGCTGTGAAAGCATTATTCAATATCTAAGATAATGTTGCCATAGCAACGCATCAAACTTTAACATTCCTTTTTTTTTGATGATTTTGAGTCTCTTAGCGGCTTTTGGGGCCCTTAATGGGTTTGAAAACTCTTGAAACTTTGCACACAGGTCAGATCCCACAGCCATCAGAGCCGGGAAGATGGTACCCGGGTGTGGCAAGGGGGCTAGACAGCGCCCCCTGGAACGGGGTCCAAAAACTTGGTCCATAAATCAAACACGCTTGCATGTAATAATATGAAACTCAGTACACATGTTGATCTCATCGTTTCATATATTCATATATTCTCCTCAAGCCGGACAACTTTCTAATTTACACTCATGAGCTAGGACCCACAGAAAGTCAGATATTTTGGTTTGAAAATGTTGAGTGTCTCTCTGAGCCTACACTTCTGTATGGCAAGCCCTTTTAACATTTAAAAGCTAAGTTTGACTATTCGTAATTAACATTGTAGATATCAACAACGTCTTTCTAGTCGTAATTACATTTTGGATAGTTTGTATTATCATTTAAGATATCTGTAACGTAATTGTGACTAGTCGAAACGACAGATAGAGTATGGCAAGCCGTTTTAACATTTAATCATTTTAACCTACTAGTCTCTATTTTCATGCTACTAGTACTTATTTTTAGATACTAGTATCTATTCCATTAAGTACTAGTACTTATTCATTAGCTACTAGTGCTTATTCTTTAGATACTAGTGCCTTTTCTTTAGATACTATTGTTTATTCTTTAGGTACTAGTACCTTTTTAAAGATACTAGTACTTATTCATTAGACACTAGTCCTTATTTATTAGATACTAGTACTTATTCATTTGATGCTAGTCCTTATTCATTACATACCAATGCTTATTAATTAGTTACTAGTACTTATTCATTAGATGCTAGTACCTATTAAATAGATACTAGTACTTATTCATTAGACACTAGTACTTATTTCAATGGTGACTAGTAACTATTCTTTTGTTACTAGTCACATTTTTTCCAGTGACTTCTATGGTGATCTGTCATTCAGATATCAACTATTCAGTTCTGACTAGTATGTTAGTATGTATTCCAATTGTGGAATACATACTAGTATGTATTCCAAAGCAGGGGTTACATTTTTGCACGTCGTGCAGAATAACCCTAAAGGCACCAAGGTGGCGGTGCCACCGGCTTATGTGTGTGTGTGTGTGTGTGTATATATATATATATATATATATATATATACATATAGCTGCGAGCAGCGATGGAGGGCCAAAGCCGGCGGGTCCGCCATCCCGGTGCCTTTAGGCACCGGGGTTGCAGTGCCACCGGCTTGGGCCCGCAATCGCTGCTCGCAGCTATATTTATATATATATTTTTAATTACATTTTTAACCCAACGTTTGGGCTTGTCCATATTTGACCCAAAGTTGGGTTAAAACAACCCAGCATTTTGAGTGTGTAGATGTTGTATAGTGTCACCCCTTTCCTGCGGTGTACTTTTTTGTGTGTTTTTGAGTGTGTTTTATTGTGGTTGATCTATTCCTGTGTGTGTTACACTCACTGTATGACTGCAAGGACACAGGAACGAGATGGAGAAACGTGTGCCGCTCTGCTAAAAGAAAGGTCAATTCACATAAGAAATAAGATACAAATGTGTGTTTGTCTATAAGACAGACAGAGAAAGCGAGAGTAACTCACTTTGTCGTCTCTTTCTCTGTTTCCTCTGTTCTGTCACATCTCTCTTGTCTCGGCCGTCTTCATGTTTCCGTCTCTCAGGGAATCTATGATAACAGCTTACCTAATAACAAAATACATTGGAAATTAGATACCACATACTAAAGCTCAAACGATTTTGCTCCAGGGTTTTACATTCGACATGAGTTGGCAACCCCACTCACATTAATGAGAATTGCAATGCCAGTAATTCACGTAACATTGTTCTGTGAAAAACCCTCTTGGATCCTTCCCAAACTGTTGCAACAAAGCCAAAAACACAATTCTTGGTCATTGTCCTCACAGATATTACTGGAATAGCCAGACTCGTTTGAAGGGGGTGTCCACATACGGTACCTTTGCTCATATTACCATGAACAGCACAGGCCCAATAATATGCTAAATTGCTTGGCATAGACCTTAAAGTCTGTATTTGGTTTCACACTTTCGGCAGCCAATAATCAACAAACATTTTTCCTGGCTATGAAGCCGTGTTTAATATTGTTAGGTCTCTCAAGAATTTAATATTCTTTGTAAAACAGTTTGAGATGAAGAAGTGAAATCAGTTGCACATATAAATTCCACAAAAATAACAATATTTGGTAAAGGAGTGGTTAAAAAAAAAAAAAACTTTTGCTGATAATTTACTCACCCCCATGTCATCCAAGATGTCCATGTCTTTCTTTCTTCATTTCAAAAGAAATTAAGGTTTTTGATGAAAACATTTTAGGATTTTTCTCCATATAATGGACTTCAATGGGGACCAAACGGTTTAAGGTCTAAATTAGAGTTTCAGTGCAGCTTTAAAGGGCTTTAAACGACACCAGACTATTTAAACAACACTAATAAAAGTCTTATCTAGTGAAATGACTCGAAAAGATTTTGATGAACAATTTCGAACAGCAGAGTCACAAACGCGCATCACAGAACTGAGCAAGGCGAGCATTTGTGCTTATAAAACTTAAACTTTGTTATTTATTTTTTAAATGGCCGATCGTTTCGCTTGATAAGACCCTTATTCATCGTCTGGTGTCGTTGAAGCTGCACTGAAACTCTCATTTGGACCTTGAACCGTTTGGTCCCCATTGAAGTCCATTATATGGAGAAAAATCCTGGAATGTTTTCATCAAAAACCTTAATTTCTTTTCGACTGAAGAAAGAAAGACATGGACATCTTGGGTGACATGGGGGTGGGTAAATGATCAGCAAAAGTTTTTGTTTTTTTTGTTGTTGTTTTTTTAAGTGAACAACTCCTTTAATGCAGCCAGGATATAATGATAGTAGCCTACCCTATGATTACCATATAACACGTGCTTGGTACCATGGTATTCTTGAAAGTGTTCCATGTAAATAGCCTTCAAAAGCAGGCCATAATGCATCAAAGTAAGCCATCTGCCACAGAACATTTTTTGTATAATGAATGATTATCATATTGATATCATGGGGCCAGTTGTTCAAAACATTTAATCTGGATCAAAATGATCCGGATTTGGAAATCCCATTTTTTCCTATCCAGGATCAGGTAATCCATCTGACTTTTATGCCGGTTTTTCAAAGCAACATTGGACTGGATCACCCTGATCCAGATACACAGTTTTCAAGATTACCAAATCTGGATTACCAGTGCTCTAAATGGGACAACATATCACAATGTGGGCTACCAGCTGTGTAAAGAACAGGTAGAAGAGCCAACATGGGGTCACTGTAAGTGTTTCTTATTTTGAGACAAAACACAAGTGAGGACAAGATATATATATATATATATATATATATATATTTTTTTTTTTACTTTACTTTACTATACTGAATAGCTTAATTGTTAGCCTATGTATACTTTATCACTGTTACAACGGTTACACAAGTCAAGTGCAAAATATAAATAAAAGTATACACTAAATGATACAAATGTATTATTTGACCAATTTTAAAGTTTTACTACATTTTCTTCCTGAAATCCACCTTGCAATCCTACCCCCTGTTGGGATCAGGATAATCCTGTTTTTTATTTTTTTTTATCAAAGTTATCAAAATCCTACTGACAAGTTTTGAACAACACAAACTGAAGGTTTGATCCAGATTAAAACTAGGATTGGATTCCCTGATCTAATCTGATTTCAGATTCCTTCTTTCCCTTTTGAACAACCCATTTTCAAGATTTGATCCAATCCGATAACCAAAATCAGATTACCTTTGAACAACTGGCCCATGGTTATTTGGTACTTTAGTGCCATGTTATAACGATGCCAATAGCATAATTTTATGCAGGTCAAGTTTCTTCAGAAAATAGCATACTTTGGTATAAAGAGGATGGAAAACAGTGCATTAATAGTAGGCAAGCCTATGTTTGTTCTTTCAAGTAAAGAACAACGTTAGGCAGTTAAAATAGCACATGAATGAAAGCACTCACCTACCCCGTAGAACACGTCACAATCGCAGCATATCCCAGTTTCTGTCCACGCTGTTTCCAGAGGCCTGAACCGCTGCGTTATTTCAGACATTTCAGCCCTAAGTGTCCAAATATGTGTCCACTGTATATACACCACACCCACACAGGTGCAGGCAACAGTGGACACCAGAAACCACTTCAACACTTCCACCTTCCGAACACACGCAGGGATATTGTTGTTCATTGTAAACTCTGATATTCCCGTTTTCAATTGATCCGCTAACTTTCGGTTTCGCAACTTTCATCATCAGACATGTGAAAGCAGTGGGAGTGGAAACAAGTGTCAACAGATCGGTTTATTCCCTGTATGGACATTTTATTTTAAGTTGGAAACAATAATAGGATCATAATCATGCCAGGCTTCCGAAGGAATGAATTCCATTAGCTTTCCGTTTGGGATTTTTTTTTTAAAAGGATTCATCCACGTGTTGATGGATTACAAAACCTAATAGGTATGCCATTTAATTCCCCAAACACTTGATAATAATAAAACATTGGCGTGTGTATGTATGTATAGGCCTAAATATTTACGTACTATAGTATTTAAAGTGTTTGATATACTATTGGTACATGTACAGCATGGTATTACCAAGGCATAGGTCAGAAATATAGTTAAAGGGATAGCTCACTTTAAAATTATTTTTTGGTATGTTTTAGCTTACCTCAAGGGCATTCAAGATCCAAGAATTCAATAATATCCAGAAGTTTCAATTTTGATATTTTTAGGTCAAACCGTTCTTGTCTGTCAGTTATATAATGGAGGTCTATGGTCACCACCTCAAAGAGCATGCACAGAGAAGTCCAAATTAAACATGATTTAATGAATCGTAAATGTAAGTACACATTGATGGCCTAAGACACAGAAACGAGCGGTTTGTGTGGAGAAAACAAACAGTATTTTTATATTTTTTACCTCTTGTAACCACAGCCACTTCCAAGTGATCTGAGGGCGCGGGCGCTTTGTGGCTAAAAACAGTATAAATACTGTTTGTTTTCACACACAAACAGCTCGATTTCGTGTCTTTCGTTTCGACTTCTCTGTGCACGCTCTTTGAGGTGGTGACCATAGACCTCCATTATATGACTGACAGACAACAACGGTTCGACCTAAAATATAAAAATTGATCACCTACATAATGGATGCCCTTGAGGTAATCTAAAACATATCAAAAATTAATTACAAAGTGAACTATCCCTTTAAGTAGGCTACAAACAATAACAGGTCAATCAAGTGCAAAAAAACAATTGGATTCAATTTTTAATTTTATTATTTACTCTCTGTTTATCTGTTGGATTAATCAGACACCTTCAAAATCATACAGACAATCACAAATGGCAATACAGTAAACATTTATCTCCATAAATATACATTTAATTTGCATATAACTAAGCAAACTGGTCTTCTGTAACATTCATCAGCCAAATGCCTCCCACACTTGAAATGTGTCCCAGAACTCTTCATGAACACAGTCCTCTAACATTTGCAACCATGAAATCCCTTTAACATCTTAACAACAGTAGGTATTAAGAGAAACAAGGTTGATCATAGAACTATGCCTAAATGGCTCAAACAAAATAAAGCTTATTTAGAAGAACTGAAGGTTTTGAATAAGCTTCATCTCATCCTCCATGCTCCTGAGGAACACATCCGATCCTGCAGGATTCACCGTGGCGTCATCAGCCGTCAGGAGCGATCTATGGCTCGTTCCTGCAACAAACGCCATCATGGGGTTCCCTCCTGGAGCAAGGTCAAGAAACTGCTCATATCCTCTAAATAAGTACTGCTGGGAAACACACAAAAGAACATTTTCAGTTTATTTTGACGTGACATTTTTAATGCAAATATGACATTGTTTGAGATGTCTTTGTTAAGACACCTTTTTAAGACCATTTTTAGTGAAATTTAGACCAAACAAAAAATGTACAAAGGAAACGCAGAGTCTCAAAATTATTCGCAAAGTTATTTAATTTATTCAAACTGAACATTCGTCAAAAATCAGCATGAACGGTCCTGTGATTTTGTAAATTAGTAAATGACAATAATTTTTTTCATACATATATTTCTAAAAACATACATTTTTTCACTTAAAACCATGTCCTCCGGTATGACATCATATCCTGATATTAAATCGGTCAATTCCACTGACAAGTTTAATTAGTTGAAGGGCCCCATTTAAGGTCATGTTACTGAAGCCCATGCCAAGTTTGCACATGGCAAGTTTTTGTCTCAGAATTGGTCAAATATGTATCTTTTTTGAAAGCTTTATAAAAGGTTTAAGTTTTATTGTCCTTTGGTGCGACTTCCCAGAATTCTTCATTGTTGCAATATCTCATCATAGGACACATTTTAGTAAAAAACAAAAGTTAGAGACCCCTTATATTTTCTCAAACATAAGACTTTACGCGACATAAAATTGACTTTTTCTTCAAAAGTGTTGTTTTACCAAAAAAAGCATTTTTACTGCATATTGTCAAATACTCATTCACTTTTAGTATCTAATAGAGCGCTTGAACCCGGAAACGGTGACACGGGACGTGACAAGCAGATTGTTGCGATACACTCCTGATAAAACTTTTATTTTTTAAAAATAAAAAAACCTTGCCTTTCAGCAAATAAATGCTACCTTATGTGTCAGAGAGGAAGCAGCTTCATAAGGCTTTGTCATGGTCAGATCAGGATTGTCCAATAGCGTCGTACTGAAGCTAATCCCAGCAGTCAGACCAAGAAGCTGCTCGCTCCCGGCCTCGGCTGGACTTCGGCTCTCCTCTGGGCTGGACGCAGCTGTGGCACCCCTCCATCTGTCTCCCTTCAACCTGGAATACACTCATCTATCACATATGCTATAATCCTTAAAGGACTAGTTCACTTTCAAATTAAAATTACAAGCCATCCTAGGTGTATATGACTTCCTTCTTTCAGACGAATACAATTGGAGTTATATTAAAAAATAATATAAAATCTTCCCAGTTTTATAACGGCAGTGCATTGCAACCAACAGATTGAAGCTTAAAAACGTGCATCCATCCATCCATCCATCCATCCATCCATCCATCATAAACGAACTTCACAAGGCCTCTGTGGGTTAATAAAGGCTTTTGGAGGAGTTTGTGTATGAAAAATAAATTCATATTTAAAACTTAATCAAATAAAATAACTAGCTTCCGGCCAAATTCACATACGGATTCCACTTAAAGGGATAGTTCACCCAAAAATGAAAATCTTGTAAGTATATCACCCTCGTGTTGTCTTCGGAACACAAATTAAGATATTTTTATCTTAAATCATCTTAATTATTTTACGCAACTTCTGCGAGTAATGCGACGTCCAGCTGATATTTAAACTACGCCTTGACACTACTTCTGATGTCACAAGTTGTGCTTTAGGTGTAAGTAAGCTTTGTAACGTGTTATTATGAATATTTTTCTTACACAAACTCATCGTTTTGCTTCGGAAGGCTTTTATGGAGCTGTTTGGAGTCCGTTTATGACGGGTGGATGCATGTTTTTGAGCTTCAATCTGTTGGTTGCGATCCACTGCCATTATAAAACTTGGAACAGCCAGGATATTGTTTTAATATAACTCTTATTCTATTCGTCTGAAAGAAGAAAGTCATATACACTATAGGGCCCTATTTTAACGATCTGAAATGCAAGTATTAAGTGCAAAGCGCAAGTATCTTTGTGGGCGGATTTCGGCACTGTTGCTATTTTATGCTATTTCATGATGAACGAGGTGCGCTTGTTCCATGGGGCAATAATATTATAATGGTGCATTTACCAGGCATGCTTCACAATCGGTTCACAGCCGAGGAGATCGAATGTTCTCGTCAGGGCTGTAAAAGAAAGAGAAGTGACATTGGGGATGGGACAAACCCACCCAAATTGGCTTCGGTTAAACATGCATATAAACATGCATATCATAAATTGGGTAAATGTGTAAGCTTTATGCCCATTTTTCCCATTGTCATTGACACAACAATGATTTCCCTCGTGTTTTAATATTTTTCCTTATAATAATGTATCATTTGCAAAAAGAAACACGCCTCCTTTTTGCGCTGAACCACCCAGGGAGCGCAAGTTCATTCCCTAGTCTACCGACGTGCATCTGTAGAGGGAAAAGTTCACTTTGCGCGGGTGCAAAATAGGAATGATACATGCGTCAGTGTACAAAGTCATTTGCGCCGGGTGCAAGATAGGGCCCCTAGTGTGGCTTGAGGGTGAGTAAATCATTTTCATTTGAAAGTGAACTTCTCCTTTAATGCCTCTCCCTCATACAATCCTTCTCTCTCTTACGCATTTATATGACGCTGTCTCATCCTGAGTTCTCCAATATGTTTGAGAACGTTTGCAGTCGGTTGCAGCAGACCTTGATCTCTCTTCCTTTTACCCATCAGCTGTGACGGGTGCGGCAGCTTCTCATGGGTCAGGCCTACGTTCAGTCCGTTACGTCCGCTCACCTGAAAGAAAGAGTTTACAGAAGTTGATGTGATGTTACCATAGTAAAGTGATGGTTATTACTTTAGAGTTCTTCAATCCGTGTGAAAAAGAAGTGCTTAATTCTATTAAAAGTTAACTTGTAGTGTACTTTAAAAACAAGAATATAAAACAACCGGATGCATTTTATTTAAGGTGTCCGTTTTACAGTGTGATTATACATTTAAGTACTAATAGGAATTAAATATACTTATAGGGTTAGGTCAGGATTAGGGTGTGGTTAATGTTAGTTGCATGCAATTATGCACAATTTATAGTTATTAATAGTAACTACATGTGACATTTAAGAAGAAAACTGTAAAATAAAGTGTTACAAAAAAAACTGTATTTGCATGAAAATAATATGTTATTAATTAAATACAGTAGACCACTTAAGTGTACTATTCAATGACACTTTCACTAAGTGTTAAGTGCAGCTTTTTAATAATTGTCAAATTAAACGGTTTACTTTAAAGTACATTTTCATAAATTATTTTCTAGAATTCAATACATTTGAGGCTTTTGCATTACTCTTAAAGACAGTACACTTATATTATGATGTGTTGACTAAACTACATACAAAGTATTTAAATATAATTTTAACTGTGTTGTGTTATTTTATATTAATTCAAGTTATTTTAAATTAAATATACTAAATTGGAACTTCATCATTACCAATATATTTAAAAAAACAGACATATAACTTTAGTTAACCATAATTGCTTGTCATTATGAAATTACATATAAAGATGAACTTAATTCATATTTAATTTTCACTCTAAAGTTCAGCTAGCTGCATTTAATATAAATTTTATAATCTATTGTAAATAATTATAATTTATTTGCAGTTACAACTGCAACTAGCAACTAGATCATTACATTCAGTTCACACTTAAGTATATAGCCTACAAATATAGGTTATTACTTACTTCACTTATGTGAACTTTTTCATAAAGAAAGGTAGTTCAAATATACCATGGGATGACTAGAATGGCATCATGTCAAAGAAAAATATGGTCATAACACAATATATTTGGAGTCTTGCTGGTGAAAAGGAAAGTAATTTCAGTCTTGCTTTATCTTTCCTCAAAGAAAGAAAAACCAAAACAAACATTTCTATGGAATATCCGGCCTATGATTCCCCCAGAGCACAATAACATCAGGTATACATTTTAAGGGAACAAAGTTTGTTTAACGATGACTTTAAATAAAGATGTTACGGGTGCATCATCTGACTTCTACAGTAGTTACTCACCATCCCTGCGTGTGAAGTGGAAAACAGGCCTGGATCAAGAACGGGTTCATATCTAAACGACTCCTTACTGCCAAAAACAACCATACAAACACATTCAGATGTCCAAAGCTTTTTTTAAAAACTCTTTTCCACTGAGATAAGGCTATTGAATGAACAGTTTTACCATGGCACTGGCACATCTGGTCCCCAGTAAGGCTCATATTGAGGTTGCACAGGTACTCTCTCCTCACGGTGGCGATTTACTTCCTTTGATCGCCTGTAGATGGCAAAATAACATAACCACCGGTATGTCCAGAAATAATATGTTGGTTAGGTTTAGAAAAAATTGGTTTAGAAACATTTTTTCCCTCAGAAATTGCCCGTAAATTGTGTTATAAAGAAATGACAGGTAACACATTACATTAAACGTGAAATTTTTAAGTAAAAAACTGAAAATTTCTTGTAAAAGCGTACTCCAATAATGTGTTTAATCCACAACTTCGAAAAAATATAGTTTTACAGTAATTGTTGCTTTATTTTCTGACATTGTTGACAGAAAGCCTTACTTTGCGAAAGGCGGAAATAGGTCCTCCTCTTCAGTTTGCGGTGACAGACTTTCATGGTCCACATCTCTTTTAACCGTGTAAATTAGCAAGAAAAAACACTAAGTTAATCTTAGACCAAACGTATTGTATTCGTTTATTATATATAAGCGATATACAGCTGAAATTGGTTAGCTTATGTAGAATATGAGACCCAAAATATGTTGAAATTATCTCTTAGAAAAATGATAGCTTTTTCGCGCTACTGAGATCATGACTGCGCGTGAGAGGCCTCATATATATCATTTATTAATTTTTTAGAAATTAGAAAGATGTAGCAGAAGAACAGAACTTTTGATTAGCCAAAGAACATTTTTATTTATTTATTTCAATTAAATTAGAAGGATGTAGCAGACGAAAGACACTTTTGATTAGCCAAAGAACATTTTTATTTATTTATTTAAAATAAAATCAGAAAGATGTAGCAGACGAATAGGACTTTTAATCAGCCAAAGAAAATAGGTTTTATTTATTTATTTCAGTTAAATGTTAAATTAAAAAGATGTAGCAGACGAGCGGGACTTTTATTTTAGCCAAAGAAAATGGTTATTTATTTATTTGAAATAAAATCAGAACGCTGCAGCAGACGAATAGTCATTTTAATCAGCCAAAGAATGAGTTGTGTATATTTATATCAGTTAAATTAGAAAGATGTAGCAGACGAGGACTTTTAACTGCTCTCTGAGTCTGCTCACGTCATGCTCTGATCTTTGGGAAGAGTGACGGCAGGGCTCTAAACTTTTACACACCGGTGATACTTTAATTCATCCGTCTTCATCTAGTAAGATATGTCAGTGTCCTTAAGAGTACAGAAAAGTTTTGTTATCATTCATAATATTGTTAGATTTCGCTGACGAGAAGGCGTCTCCTGGTTTTAAAGCTTTTTTTGTTTGTTTCAAGTGCGGAGATTTAGGATAGCCACACGTTAAATGGACGCATGCGGATCGTTCATATATGGGAGTGTAATAAACAACTTTTCAGTGTAGGGAAGAAAACAAAGGATTACCTTTTTGATTCTTTTGGACATTAGTTGGCTTTTGTGTACGGATTCCAGTGAACGGAAAAACTTCCACCCAAGTTTTCCTGCTGTTGGTCGTCGTGTGATCCAGCAGGTGGAGAGAACACGAGCCGCTGTTTCATCACGGAGAAAAACACTGGAATCGAATTAAAAATAAATCCGTTTTCTTCTGAAACTCCCTCTGGATTTAATTTCACGACTTGGTGGCTTTAATAAGCAACTGCCCAGAACTGGTACGTGGTAAATGTCTTTATTACTGCGAAGTACACATTCACAAACACTCAAGGTTGTTTCGTTATTATAGCCTATGTTTATGTAACGTTACATTATGTGTGACTGTTTCATTATAATTTTTTCATACTGATTTTGAACCTTACTCACATCTTTTACTTTATTGTTAAGAATGTAAGCGTATACAGTAGGATATTTGATTACATTAGAGCTCAGTTTGTCCAAAAGTTGTATTTATGACTCAAATATGACTTGATTTTCCATCCTCTAAGAATTTGAGTCTATTCTAGGTATGACCTCTGCTTGTATTGTATTATAATAATGTAAATGAAATCACAGTGAGAGTAAACATCCTCATATTTTCCCTTTGAAGTCATACAGGGGCTTGATCCTATCGGGGGTCATAGTTCAACTGTTTATCTAGTTTTTGTTTGACATTATATTAGAATAATTTAAGAGAACTCGCATTGAGATCCATTAGATTGTCCTTGAATTATTTTGAACAGACATAAAGATGATTTGTGGCTTCTTGAATTCATGAATAAACCTGTTGAGTTACTTTACAGGTGTCTGGAGTAATTCGTTTCATTCATGCTGTTGGCTCCAGGCTCTGCTTGATTGATTTGACTAGTTTTTTGGACATCATAAAACCATGATATTCCCTGGAGTACCATGTAAACATTGTGGTGTATGAATTTTCAGTACTGTATACATAATATATTTAGTCCTCTGCACCATGTTACAGACCTGTTGGTTGTGGCCTTGACATCGCTGAGGTTTTTAGAGGGGAAACAATATTTTCTTATCTTAGTTTCGGTTCAGGTGTATTGATGCACTTTATTTGACCCTTTTATTTGTTAATGTGTAGCTGTAACGTGTTGTGTCTGGCTTGCTCTGATACACTATTTGTTCTCTCAGCCTCTTCTCTGGCACTTTAATTGAAAACTGGGTTTGCATGCCTGCAGCTGCTTGTCTTTAGGGAACACACACACACACACACACACACACACACACACACACACACACACACACACACACACACACACACACACACACACACACACACACACACACACACACACACACACACACACACACACACACACACACACACACACACACACACACTTACAGACCAGACCAACATTCCTCAGTCTCGGAAAGGTATGCTGTCTGTCTCTGTCTTTCTCATTTTAGCTGTCCATCTCTCTTTTATCTCATTCTTTCTCTTATGGCTCGTGTCCAAAACGTATAATCTAGCTGGAAGTTAATTATATGAGTTGCTCCGTCTCTAACGTTGCATAGTTTAGTTCTTGCGCACACACACATATCTTAGAGGAAAGGTTTAGGAATATAAACTTAGATAATGTTATAGTGCCGCGCTTCACTCTGAAACACTTATGGTTTAATTAGCAAAAAAGACACATTAAAAAACAAAATATATCAATAGGTGTAAGGCAATAAGGTTATTATGATGAAATTAAAAAATATTAGATACCAGGGAAATTTCATAATTCTTGATCCCAATAACACTGCAGAAATAACACATTATTTCCAGCCCTGAAGTCAATGGTTCTCATACACACACACACGCACACACCCACTTCATATCAAAGTTTGAGTTGTAATAGTTTGCAGGCGGGCGATTATAAACTGAAAGTGTTGATTTTATGATGTTTATAACCTGTTTTTCCAATAAGACATTATCAAACTCCTTTCACACACACACAAGAGGATATTATGATGTATTTAATGTTGTAGAGTAAAGCGTGAGAAATACACTAGTGTTCACCACAGAGACTTATTTCAGGCTTTTACACAAAACACACTTCAGGACGACGGAAAGCGTCTCAATCGTCTCACTGTGTGTGTGTGTAAAGCTTTTTCTTGGCGTGCATATTCAAATTAGCTATTAAGAGACAGGAAAACCATTGCTGTTCAGAAACATTGTGAGCAAACCTTCGTACAGTACATGAAGATAACACAATTTTTTTTTATATTTTTCACACAAACCTCTTGTATGACTTAAGAAGAGCTGTAATCTAGCTTGAGAGTCATATGGATTGCATTTGCATGTTTAAAAGCTTGACCGACATGCCAAATCTGTTTTTCTATGGTAAAGTGCAGCATGGACATTCTGCGTAATATCTCTTGTTGTGTTCCACAGAGAAAGATGAGAGTGAGTTGATGACAGAGGTTTGATGTTAGTTTGAACTGCCCCTTTAAATGGATAATAACAAAGTTCAGAATTGACAGAGGAAGATTTGGATTTAGATCAGCGTTTTTCTTTTATCAGTGTGTGTGTGCTCAGAGAGGGCTGTGTTAGCAGCTGTGCATTGTGCCGTGATTGGATTCTCCACTCCAGATTCCTACCCTTATGACTAAAATGTGACCAGCATTAAAGTTCCAGACGTTACAGAGACACTGTGCTAGAGAGGAAAGAGAAAGTGAGTTAAAGTGCCTGAAGAGCACTTGATTTTGGCATGTTTTTAAAGACAATTGATTTTCAGGGATTGATTTTTACCACAAAACTATCACCAGCCAGTGCCGTTTTTGCTGCTGTCATCACAAAATACATCACTGAGCTGGTCACCTATATCATGGGGAAGATGTTGCAATCATATGTCCAGCCGGACCAAATAGCAGGACGCAGTGCCCGAAGCCTCAGACAAGCAGCAACAGCGTATACATGTCATTTTATTTTATTAGGCATGAGCTATTTTCTTCTTTTTTTGCAGATTATAAAAGACAAATATGTGCATGACTGACATATATGAAAAACATCACAACTTGCTTTTTTTACGTCCATGAATAAATAAAAATGATAAAATTATACTCTACCCAACATCCCATTGAAGAAAAAAATTAATAACAAAATAATGATACTAAAAAGATGAATAATAGGTATGTGCTATTTTCACATTTTGATATTTAAGAACGATCATTTTTGTGCAATGAGCAATATTTTAAACTATTGCCTTTTACACTCAAAAAAATGCTGGGTTGTTTCAACCCATATTTGGGTCAAATATGGACAAACCCAAATGTTGGGTTAAAAATGTAATTATTATTATTATTAAAGACGTCGTTAAAATAGTCCAAGTGACTACAGTGGTTCAATCTTAAGTTTATCAAGTGATGAGAATGATTTTTGTGCGAAAAAAACAAAAAAACAACTTTATTCAACTATAATTCGAGATTTCATGTAGTGAAACTACGCAAAGCTTCTAGGTTGTACGTCACACGCATCACACACATGACCAGCTGTCGGCCAATAGTGAGCCTATATGTGTGACATAGAACACAGAAGCGCTGCACTGTTACACTACGTGAAATCTCACAGCCGAATAAAGTCGTAGTTTTTGTTATTTTTGGAGCAAAATGTTTATTCGATGCTTCAAAACATTTTAACTAACCCACTGATGTCACATGGACTACTTTGATGATTTATTTATTTCCTTTCTGGACAAGGACAGTATACTGTACACACGTTTACAATGGAGGGAGAGAAAGCTCTTGGAGTAAATCTAAAATATCTTAAACTCTGTGTTCTGAAGATGAACGGAGGTCTGACGGGCTTGGGATGACATGAGGGAGAGTCATTAATGACATCATTTCAATTTTTTGGTGAACTAACCTTTTAAGAAGGATGATGAGGTACAGACTGATCAATCACAGTCTGACTGTAGAGACGGGCAGATACAGACAGAACTGTTGCTGAGAGAGAGACGCGTCTGCCCGTACTGTGAGCAGGGAGAAGTGGAGACCGAGCAACACTTCCTCACCAGCTGCCCCAACTATGAGGACATTAGAGGGACTTTTTACACAAAATTTGAAATACTTTGCCCTAACTTCATGCAATTAAATAACAAAACACAATTCCAACATCTATTAGGTGAAAAAAGAGATTGTATCACACTAGCAGCCAGATACATTGATGCTTGTCAAAAAGAGAGAGTCGATGACCGATCAGTGATGTGCCAACACACACACACACACACATCACACACACCACACACTCATACACACTGTTTCTAAATTCTTCACAGGATTTTTAAATGTTCATAAACTGTTCTATTTTATTTATTTTACACTGTTAACTTGTACAATTAATTTAATTTGTACATTTAGATGTTGTAATGCTATATTATTTTACTTTTTTGATGTCTTTATAATTATTATATGTATTCCAAGCTTTGGCAATATTGTATAATGTACAGTCATGCCAATAAAGCAATTTTTGAATTGAATTGAATTGAGAGAGAGAGAGTGTGTGTGTGTGATACAGACAGAACTGCTGCCCAGAGAAGACGCTTCTGCCTGTACTGTGACATTACAGGGACTTTTAAACTTCTTAAAACTAAACAACAAACTCTCTGTACTTTCTTTTTTTAATTACTTTTGTGATATGTATAATATGGAAATGTTTTATTTTTTTTTTTTATCTATGTTTGTATATGTCTATTTTGGTATTTTACACAGTCATGCCAGTAAGGCTCATTGAGCTTGTGAGTGAGTTAGTGAGTGAGTTAGTGAGTGAGTGAGTGAGTGAGTGAGTGAGTGAGTGAGTGAGTGAGTGAGTGAGTGAGTGAGTGAGTCAGTGAGTGAGTGAGTGAGTGAATGAGTGAGCTAGTGAGTGAGTTAGTGAGTGAGTGAAGTGAGTTATTGAGTGAGCGAGTGAGTGAGTGAGTGAGTGAGTGAGTGAGTGAGCGAGTGAGTGAGTCAGTGAGTGAGTTAGTGAGTGAGTGAGTCAGGGAGTGAGTGAGCTAGTGAGTGAGTGAAGTGAGTTATTGAGTGAGCGAGTGAGTGAGCGAGTGAGTGAGCGAGTTGAGTGAGCGAGTTAGTGAGTGAAGTGAGTTATTGAGTGAGCGAGTGAGTGAGTCAGTGAGTGAGTGAGTGAAGTGAGTTATTGAGTGAGCGAGTGAGTTAGTGAGTGAGTCAGTGAGTGAGTTAGTGAGTGAGTGAAGTGAGTTAGTGAGCGAGTGAGTGAGTCAGGGAGTGAGTGAGCTAGTGAGTGAGTGAAGTGAGTTATCGAGTGAGCGAGTGAGTGAGCGAAGTGAGTGAGCGAGTTAGTGAGCGAGATTAGTGAGTGAAGTGAGTTATCGAGTGAGCGAGTGAGTGAGTCAGTGAGTGAGTGAGTGAGTGAAGTGAGTTATTGAGTGAGTGAGTGAGCGAGTTAGTGAGTGAGTGAGTGAGCTAGTGAGTGAAGTGAGTTATTGAGTTATTGAGTTAGTGAGTGAGCGAGTGAGTGAGTCAGGGAGTGAGTGAGTGAGCTAGTGAGTGAGTGAGTGAGTGAAGTGAGTTATCCAGTGAGCCGAGTTAGTAGTCGAAGTCAGCCAGCCAGTGAGTCGAGTGAGCGAGTCGAGTTAAGTGAGTGAGTGAAACTGAGTTATTGAGTGAGTTAGTGAGTGAGTTAGTGAGTGAGTGGAGTGAGTGAAGTGAGTGAAGTGAGTTAGTGAGTGAGCGAGTGAGTGAGTCAGGGAGTGAGTGAGCTAGTGAGTGAGTTAGTGAGTGAGTGAAGTGAGTTATTGAGTTAGTGAGTGAGTGAGTGAGCGAGTGAGTGAGTCAGGGAGTGAGTGAGTGAGCTAGTGAGTGAGTTAGTGAGTGAGTGAAGTGAGTTATTGAGTGAGCGAGTCAGCGAGTGAGTGAGTGAGCGAGTTAGTGAGTGAGCGAGTCAGTGAGTGAGCTAGTTAGTGAGTGAGTTAGTGAGTGAGTGAAGTGAGTTATTGAGTGAGTTAGTGAGTGAGTGAGCTGAGTGAGTGAGTGGAGTGAGTGAAGTGAGTTAGTGAGTGAGCGAGTGAGTGAGTCAGGGAGTGAGTGAGCTAGTGAGTGAGCTAGTGAGTGAGTGAAGTGAGTTATTGAGTTAGTGAGTTAGTGAGTGAGCGAGTGAGTGAGTCAGTGAGTGAGTGAGCTAGTGAGTGAGTTAGTGAGTGAGTGAAGTGAGTTATTGAGTGAGCCGAGTTAGTGAGTGAGCGAGTTAGTGAGTGAGCTAGTTAGTGAGTGAGCTAGTTAGTGAGTGAGCGAGTGAGTGAGCTAGTGAGTTAGTTTTTTATGTTTTTATGTTGTTTTTATCAACAACAAAAAAAACAACTTGGAAGTAATTTTTCATTTTTAGCACATTATTAGCTACTTTACTTTGCCAGTGTTGTTGTGGGTTTTGGTTCTGTTGACTGTAAAGATTCAAATAACTGGAATCTCATTTCTCTCAGTGAAATCATTTCTCTATATGAAAACCAATAAGATCATTTAAAAAATAGCTAAAATAATCATTTAAAAACGTATAAACGGATCATGATTTAAAAAACATAACCTTTATACATCAAACATCCTTAAACTTAAATTGAGCTAATTTATATTCATAAACAATAAATGCAAAGCAAACTGACCTTCATCACAAAAATTGTATTTTACTACACCCATCTGAAAAATAATCAAACTGACCACAGGAAAGTATTGTATTCAATAAAGTAGGGAAACAAAAATTTCAATAATAAAATGAGAAAGATTCAAATAAAATGTGCACAGATTAAAAAAAAAAAATCTTGTCTCCACATCATGACAAAAATATTAAACTTGAAACTTTCTGTATATACCCTTCTATGATAAGCATTGCAATTAATTTCTGTTTTGAGAGAGGCATCAAGTAAAAATGTGGTGATGCACCTGTCCTGTTATCATAATGAAGTAAAAACCTCATTAAAGGAATGAAGTTTAAAAAGAAAGGAAAAAATGTTACGTACTGAGAAATGTGTCCTAATGATCGTACAAAACAAAAGCAACAATATTAGGTCCAGAAACTAGATATGTAATCATTGAGGAGGAGATCTGCACACATGTAAAGCGGACTGAAGCACGGCACGATCTGCACTGTGTAATCTGATTCGAGTGTGTGAGTCAGGAGAGTGAAACGTTAGACGCGCAGAAGCTGGCGATATGTGTGTAATGTAGACTATGAGTGTTATGCGGGCTGTGGCAGAGAGTGTGTTTGTGTTGTCTGTGCTAAAGGGTGTAGCTCTGTTCCTGTTGCTTGATTGTAATGCAGATCTGAGTGTGTGTATGTTCAGAAATCCCTGCCTCTACATGATTCATTTACTAATTGTACTTGAGCTTTTTCCTCCTCTCATCCTATTTTTGTGTGAACTTATTTTTCACCTAGACTAGTGTCAACTAATTTTGTCCCTGTTTATTCAAACACACACACACACACACACACACTCGGGGTGCATTGCTGACGAGCTCATATGTCCCCTCATACCAAGCTGCTGATGCCTGAAATACACTGGAATGTGTTTACAATGGTAACATGCATGTGCTGTTACACTAACCCAAAAGAGAGAACAAGTGTGGGTCAAATATATTGTAGGGATGCTCAGTATATTAACATATTATCATTTTTTGTAATTATTGTAATTCAGTCTATTTTTTTTAAGTAATCGCTCTGTTCTTAAAACCTGTAAGGCTTTGACACGTACATTACATTCATGGATCACATTTTCATACCTTCTGTGTTGGTACCTGTTCAGGTCATGGAATAGGATTGTTGCGTTTCCGCCTTGGTTGAATCCGACAATCGAATGTTAAGCATCACAACTGTTTTGAACATTAATGGTAATATTAAGAAATGTTCACTGAGCACCAGATTATTAGAATGATTTCTGGTGGATCATGTGGCACTGAAGACTAATGATGTAATGTTCACAATATTACTCTTTTTACTGTATTATTTTATTAAAGGGATACTTCACCTCTGGAAAGATGAGTGTGTATTTAAAATGGTCATTTATGTAAAATAAATGGGAAATTATTTTTGAATTTGGAGCTTTCTAGACTGAGAGAAGCCAGAAAATGTATTTTTGGCTTATGTGGATGAAAGACAACAACTCCCAGAATGCACTTGCTTCACTGCCCTAGGAGGCCACGCCTACCGGTAACTAGGGTTGTGTATCGTTTAAATTTAAACGGTTCTGATTCCGATTTCGATTCCTTTTTTCAATTCCGGTTCCTAACGATTCTCGATTCCTAATTCTTTTAAGAGGCAGGGTCAAAAAAGTTTAGCTAACCTTGCTAACCAACTTCCTTTCTGAAGGAAATACTCCTTCTGTCACAAATACCCCTTCTGTCACAAATTTTGCAGAGATTTACGTATTTTTAGAAAAGTGAAGCCACAATTTGGACCGTCGACGTAAGCTACTCATGTTCGAACTTGCGCGGTTATGCCAACACTTCCGGAAGTCAAAACTAGGAATCAAAATTTTACTTTTAAAGATTTCGGGAAAATCGAAAAGTTAGTCCCGGTTCCAATCGATACTCGATTCTCGATACCCAACCTTACCGGTAACAGAGCGCAGTAGTTAAACAACAAGTCTAGGCTACTAGTGAGTCTCCGTGATGAGTCTGCCTGAAAATGTGTTTCCAGATCGCCCAAAATGTCCGGGATTGGGCTTTTGCGTTCTACAGTCGCCATTCATCATGTTTACTGTGGCGAGCGGGACGAGTGAGGGCCGCGGGAGAACGGCGCGAGGCCGGTGGCGTGATTAATGATGAGCGACACCTATGAGACGCACCGGTCTCGTATCTCTCGAATTTTCTTAACAATGTTAAAACGCGCATCAACCGATCACTTGTTTAGCGTTCATGTAAACACTACATTCAGATTCACCAATCGTAATGAATTCAGTTAGATTGAAACAAAAGCTGTGCATGTAAACAATGAATGGTGACTGCAGAAAGCAAAAGCTGAATCCCGGACATTGACGGTCGGACATGTCCGGAAAAAAGAGGATGGTAACCCCTACAACTCGGCTTTCTCCACAGAACAACAGCCTGCTAGCTTAGCTTCCAAACAAAGATGGCCGACACTATGGGGCTGTTTACACCTGGCCACTTCATGCGTTTTCTCAGATCGGATAGCTATCTGATTTATCAAAACGATTCCATTTACACCTGGTCACATAATGTGTTTTTGCGAAACGGATATAAATCCGATCTTCAATTCCCGCGCTATATACAGATTTAACGAAGTGTACGTCATCGAAAGCAACAGATATGAGCTGAATTTTTATTGATCATCAGCTAATTTCAAAATCAGCAATAAGAGAGAGCGGCAACAGCCCTGGTAAGATCATTTCGTTTCTTTACTTTTAATGAAGATGGTTGTGTTAATCGTCTGCGACTTACTTTCACTTTGATTTGCGATAGATTGCGGCTCGTTAGCTTGATTGGCGCTCAGCTGCTCATCTGAGGTGATGCTTGTCGCAGTAGCGCCGTCATATCTGACTAAAATAACATGACATATAGCCTATAACACGCTCACACGTTTATTTTTTTAGCATTTTTTGGGAGTAGTAAAATGTACATATGTGGTTTCAACAAACAGATGCAGTCCAGTTTCATCTGGAATGCGACCCAGACCTCCTCCTGAAGTGGTTTTAGCGATCGGATTCAAATCCGTCTCAAATGCGTTCCGGGGGGCATTTACACCTGGTCTTTTCACGATTCGGATAGCTATGCGTTCACAGAACACAGGTGTTAACGGCCCCTTTGTGTTCATTCTGCGAGTGAGATCGCCCTCTATGGGCGTGTTGAGGACATGCGGGACAGACGCTACTACTGACTGTAGTCTTTAGCCTCTGGACAAAAAATACTCTGACGCAAAATGGCGATTTTTTTGCGTTTTTTCCAGACAAAAATATACATAAATCTCTCGTCTCGGGATATGAGAGTGGAAAGCACGGTATTTGAAAATACTACAGGTTTTCTACTAATACAAAGCTTAATGCTAAATCCTGAAGTATCCCTTTAAATAAATACAAGCTTAGTGAGCATAAGAAACTCGTTCTCTCAAAAAACGTTTTAAATTATAATGTTTCCAAACATTTTGACAGGTAGTATTCCTCATTTTCACTGGGTCGCAGTGTGTTGACTGTGTTGTGATATAATCGTACAATAACAGTAGCATGTGTGAATGGTCTTTGTGTGGTGGAATTGGCAGAATAAGCATTGGTTTCCTCTGTTGTTTGCTGGTTTCATGTGTTTTTTTGTATCTGTTGTAATGCCGTACAGCAGTAATTATCATCTTTGTTAGTAACAGTGGGTGTTTGTTTTTGTTGTAGTTAAAGTGGTAGTAATGTCCTGAGGTCATTCTGTGTGTGTGTGTGTTCTCTGAGCTGACAAGTGAACACGGCTCATTGGCTGCTGGCCAGACTCTCACACTGATGCTGAAGACACCTTGTTGTACTCCAGCTTGAAACGAGTGATGGCATGGAGTGCAGATAAATAATGTCTGAATGCACAATGGTCTCCTGTGGTGGAGATCAGGATACAAATAGACAGTGCTTTTAACTTCACAATTAATATAAAATTATGCTCCACTCTCACTGACAGATCAGATCATCATGATCAGGTGATTATATAAGGATGAACAACATATAGTGGAGTGTCATTTTAGTTTTTGTGGGTGTTTGTCTATATACACTCAATATTTATTTTTGGCTTTATTTAATTTTAGTTATTCATGCCTATTTTATTTCATTATTTTTAGAAGCTGTACATTTCTGTAATTTTTAATCGAATATATTTTTATTTTATTTCAGCTTTATTTCCATAAACATTTTTAATAGTTTGTTTTAATGAATGAAAACAGTTCTGCCACACTGAACAACATTTTACATGGCATAAATGTGAAACCGTTTACATTGTTATGCCCTTTGTGTGTATCCATACAAATGTATCCAGTTTTAACTGGTTTGACACAGATCCAACACCCAACATTGGGTTACATTGACCCAGCGTTTGATGAGTAGGTGTGTGAGGGGTTTCATCATTTGTATTAATGGTAAGAAATATCCAGCACCTGGGTAAAAATATTAAATATAACCCAATTAAATGACCCAACAGGCTAAACCCAGCCTTTAGGTAAAAAAACGCTTTTTAAATAAAAAATAAATGCTTTTTGCCACCAGATGGTATAACGGCATCTAACCATCATGGTTTAATATCATGACAATCAGCTAAACTCACTTCCCTTGGTCAAATAACACTGAAATGATTATTGCATCCCCATTTCTGTATTCATTTCCTTATGTTCTTAAGTTTTACATTGTGAGAAATGGATAACCCTGATGAAGAATAGAGTATGCTATCTCTCAGCCTTTAATAAGTAGTGCATGAATATAATTGTAATGATGTTGTGAATGCTGAATGTTGTTTGACTTGTCTTCCAGGTGCTGAGGAGTTTGGCTGCTGGTGGTCATGGCGTCGTCCTCGGTGAAGGTGGCGGTGCGCGTGCGGCCTTTCAACAGCCGAGAGACAAACCGAGGAGCCAAGTGTGTGATCCAGATGCAGGACAAGAGCACCTGTGAGTGCAGCACAAACACACTCACACTGATGGGGGTTTCTGTCTACATTGTGCTTTTGTACACTGTCGCCTTGTCCAACTTTATTGCCATTGGCTTTAGGCTTGCTTAGTTGGGGACATTTAAATTTAACATTTAATTTAATATTCAACAAAAATTTTGATCTGCCTGCATTGACACCATTATATGAAAGCTGGACGATGACATCACGGTTTATTCCAGAGTGGCTATTTATACACTCATCTAAAGGATTATTAGGAACACCATACTAATACTGTGTTTGACCCCCTTTCGCCTTCAGAACTGCCTTAATTCTACATGGCATTGATTCAACAAGGTGCAGAAAGCATTCTTTATAAATATTGGCCCATATTGATAGGATAGCATCTTGCAGTTGATGGAGATTTGTGGGATGCACATCCAGGGCACGAAGCTCCGTTCCACTCACATCCCAAAGATGCTCTATTGGGTTGAGATCTGGTGACTGTGGGGCCATTTTAGTACAGTGAACTCATTGTCATGCTCAAGAAACCAATTTGAAATGATTCGAGCTTTGTGACATGGTGCATTATCCTGCTGGAAGTATCCATCAGAGGATGGGGACATGGTGGCCATAAAGGGATGGACATGGTCAGAAGCAATGCTCAGGTAGGCCGTGGCTTTTAAACGATGCCCAATTGGCTCTAAAGGGCCTAAAGTGTGCCAAGAAAACATCCTGCACACCATTACACCACCACCACCAGCCTGCACAGTGGTAACAAGGCATGATGGATCCATGTTCTCATTCTGTTTACGCCAAATTCTGACTCTACCATCCGAATATCTCAACAGAAATCGAGACTCATCAGACCAGGCAACATTTTTCCAGTCTTCAACTGTCCAATTTTGGTGATCTCTTGCAAATTGTCGCCTCTTTTTCCTATTTGTAGTGGAGATGAGTGGTAGCCGGTGGGGTCTTCTGCTGTTGTAGCCCATCCGCCTCAAGGTTGTGTGTGTTGTGGCTTCAGCAAATGCTTTGCTGCATACCTCGGTTGTAACGAGTGGTTATTTCAGTCAAAGTTGCTCTTCTATCAGCTTGAATCAGTCGGCCCATTCTCCTCTGACCTCTAGCATCAACAAGGCATTTTCACCCACAGGACTGCCGCATACTGGATGTTTTTCCCTTTTCACACCATTCTTTGTAAACCCTAGAAATGGTTGTGTGTGTAAATCCCAGTAACTGAGCAGATTGTGAAATACTCAGACCGGCCCGTCTGGCACCAACAACCATGCCACGCTCAATTGCTTAAATCACCTTTCTTTCCCATTCTGACATTCAGTTTGGAGTTCAGGAGATTGTCTTGACCAGGACCACACCCTAAATGCATTGAAGCAACTGCCATGTGATTGGTTGATTAGATAATTAAATCAATGAGAAATTGAACAGGTGTTCCTAATAATCCTGTAGGTGAGTGTATAAAGGAATTAAACCAATAACTGTTTTACAACTAAATGAAACAACACTTAAGCTGAACTCTGGCACTATTTTCTTCCGGAAACAAAATTTGTTGCATTGTTATCTCTGTAAAGCTGCTTTGAAACAATCTGTATTGTAAAAAGCGCTTTATAAAGAAAGGTGACTTGACTTGCTTCCGATACAGAGAGCTTGAACACTGCCTTGTCTTTGTCTTCAAAAATAACAACAACAACATTCTTTTCATGTGAACGCATAGATTCCAAGGTGGTGTGACTCAGAGTTATGTTGTTTTTTTTTGGTGACTCATAGGTAAATATGGATCAGCCTGTTCAGTTGTGGGCAATCCTTCGAAATGACAGCACGTGACATTCGGTTCAACACTATTTCTGAGTTTTTCTGCAACACTATCAAGGCATTCATTAATCTGCAGCAGTCCAGTGGTACAAGTTCAGAACTCTACGTTGGCACTTTTACAAGGTGAAACCTTGTAATTAGGGTAATTTACAATATTGCCTGCAGAATCTCGTAATTACGGTAATTACAACATGGCATAAACGCAACAAGAATTTTCAAAAATAGAATACCTTCTTACAACAATCTACAACATATTTCAAGTGAACATTGTCATAATTCATCAACAGCTAATCATAAACGGTTGTTTGGCATAAATGCGTGGGATCCATTGATTGCAAACTGCAAGCCTGTAAAATGTGCAACAGTGCACATGCAGTGCTTATATTTATTTAATGATATAAAAACCTTTTAGTTAATGATCACATTAGCTGTGTAGCAATCCCTGTTTTTCCATCCCCAAATTTAAGACATTTAAAAAGGTCATTAAGTCTTTGTAATACCATTTTAGATATTTAATATTTTTTTTGTTGTTCCATACTTGTTTACTAATTTTTTTTTATTAACCCTCAATTCGGGTCATGGGGTCTATACGAACCCCAATCGACTTTTACTTAATTAAAAAAAAGGTTCCCTTCATCTCAGTGGAATAACATTTTGTGACTTTTCATACATCTATACACACACAAAAAACTGGGCTTGTAAAGGTATGTAAAAAATGTTTTTTACACTTCTGGTCTTCGGGGTCAATATGACCCCATATTGAAATGAATCGGAAATGTGAAAAAAACTAAATATTTTCTTCATGTGTCAAAAAAAATAAAAATAAAATAAAATCCAGCATAAATCTTAATTTTTACACAGAAATGAAGGCCTAGTACTAGAGCATAAATGCAATGTATCATAAAAAAATATATATCTAAATATATATATAAATATATCTCCAAAAACACAGTATTAATGAATAGATGAGAAGTGAACAAAAAAAGATATATTATTTGTATGATTAAAAATGTATATTTTTTGTACAATTACTCAATCAATTGTTGGTGTCGTATAGACCCCGAAGCCCAGAAGTGTAAACAGGAAACGAAGACCATTTGAAGGTTAAACATGATAAAATCAATATTTGATCATGTTTTCATCTCTTAAAGACCTTAGTATTTTCAGCAGGTTTTTTACGATTTAGGTTGGTGCATCTAAATGTTTCCCAGTGCCCCAACTTTTTAAAGTCTGCTACCCAAGTAAAAAAAAAGTTAATTTCGAGAGCGGCTGAAAAACCTTGCTCCACACTTTTCCATGGTGATATCCAAAAATACTTGTGTCTCCACCCACATGTTGAAAGAGGGGGAATTTCTGCAGAGTTTGGACCACAGTGAAATCCTGCCGTTCACACACAGTCCCGGCTGCCAGACCTCACATTCCCGTCTCCCTGTACACCGCGTTTCCACATCACTCTCTCTTCCATTTGCCCTACTCCTCTCTCTCTCTCTTTCTCGCACTCTCTATCTAAAGAATCTGCCGGGCTGGCAGTCTGTTTGGTTTGACCCCCCTCCAACACAAACACTGAGCTGTGTGAGCTCAAGGCAGCAGTGCTCTATTGTTACCCAGCAGTGTTTTATTATGCTCGGGCCTTCTCCACCCTTTGGCTTCCTTTTAATGACCCTATTCACTGAAGTTTAGCTTTTACACTAAAATTAACCACATCATGAATTTTCAGAGCGGACAAAACTGATTTAGATCTGGTTTGTTTTCTGCATCATATACTGTAACTAAAATAACACATCAGCAAAATAACAGTTAACTAGAAATGTATGTTGTGTTACATACATGCGCCTCTGTTTGGATTAAATAGGCAAATGCTTAAGAGTCAATGATTGGATTTCCAGCGTGTTATATGACCCTACTCACTGTAGTTTCACTTTTACCTTCTTCTCAAATGAACTACATCAAACTGAATTTTAGAAAGGGCAAAACTGATTGTTTTTAACGTCATGTCCTTACTAAAATAGCAGCTAATCAGAAGAACATGCAATTCCAATTACAATAGTGGCGGGAGAATAAGATTATGCTTTGATGCATCGCGGTTCTGAATAGAGCTACAGAATCAAATATATGTTAATTTTTAACGTCGCAATGGCACATTTGTGTGCAAGAGATGGTTCTTCCTGCTGCCAAATCCACACACATAACCTTGAATAAGTTTCTAAACTTCAATAAAGTTTGGAGGGGGTAAAGCAAAGTGTACAAATGACCATTTTTACTGTGACTGACTGTGATGAAGTTTGTCTGTGCTTGTTTTTAAATAGGCAAACGTTTAACCCTAAAATCGTATTCTGGACAAATGTGGGCAAAATAGTTTTGATTTATTTTTAAAAAATACTTCCCTTGATCTGAGCGGTTCAAGACTTGGCTACTTTTCCTAAGTTTGCTTCCTGAACACACACATTTTTTTTTTACTCAATTCTACAATGTTAAGTGGGTGAAAAAAACCCTTAGTAATCTTGTATTTGGGTCAAAAATGGGCACCCATAGAAATGAATGGGAAAAAGTGTAATTTAGAGCATTCTAAAATAAGCCAAAATAAGACACCAGGTGACAGCAAAGTCACTTCATCTTTAAGTTTTAGCTCTAAGAACTTATTGGAATGATATTTAACGTAGTTAAAAATGAATAAAAATAAAACATAAAAATAAGCATAATTTACATAGAAAATATGGTACTTTTTGAAGTAAATAAATTCAAAAATACGCCCAAAATTAAAAAAACACCAAAAATGGATCGACAAAACTTTATCGAAGACAGTGATATAACATGTATAATAAATAGGAAAGTTAGGAGTCCTCTGTGCCCACATTTGTCCACAATCACAGGATTAATGGCTATAAAGACATTTATACATTTATACATATATACATTTATTTGAGATGCAAAGTGTCTATCAGGGTGTCCGCGGGTTTTAAAAGTATTAAAAAGTGATAAATCAAAATGTGTCAAATTTAAGGCCATTAAAAGTGTTAAATGTAGTCTGAGAGGTATTATTTTTAAAAAATTAGGTATTATTTTTTTTTTTTTCAGACTATCAGGTGTCCTATTCTGTGTTTGCGTTAGTCCGTTTAAATATGGGCTTTAGCTTATCTGGGCACAATTTCCTATTTTTTCCCTATTATTTTTTCCCTATTATTTCCCTATTTTCCCTATTAAAGGTATTCGTTTTAATCACATTTTCTCAGTTTCCCTATTAAATCCAGTCACGCAGCAGATCTTTTGCCACTCAGTCAGGCTGAGGGGGTTGTTCTGGTGGGAAAGTGATGTCAATGCATTCCCTCTATTGTTTAGTGTGTAAAAAAAAAAAACATCAATGTTAACTGGATGGGAGCTAATGCACTTTGGTCGCTGCAATCCACTAAACACAAAAATAAATAGATTTAGAGTATGCATTCCATTTTTATATGTTATAAATGTCAAAATCTGTGTAAATAATACAAAGCTCACTGCATTTAACACTTAATTCAGTGTCGTGATGGTTTTAAAAAAATCCGAAGGTAGTAAAAAAGGTATTAAAAAGTAGTCAATTTAACTTAAGAAATACTGTATATACCCTGGATATGAGGCTTTGATTTCAGAAAATTTTAAACAATTTAATTAAAAAACAAGAACAACTATCTGTTTATTGGTTATGAAGACATATTTTCCTTTGAATTATATTGATGGTTTTTCTACAAAATAAAAATACTGATATTGAGCAAGAACATCACTTGTTTGCACTGCGATAAAGTACAGTAAAGGTTATTTCCATATTGTAGTGGTTGGGAGCATTAATATTCAACCCTAAATTTTCTTCAATTAGCCTTAAATGGTCTTTGAATGTCTTAAATGTACCTTCATAAAACCTGCAGAAACGCTGTATTTGCTGTAATCTCCTGTTCATCACTATAGAAGTGTGCCCATTACATTGATGCCATTTGATTTGACGTTTTATCTGTGACATTCTTGAATTTAAATGTAGTTTAAGTGTACTTTTGAGGTCTGTTTGAGATGTTTTGTATGCAGAGGGGCGATTTTCAGTTTTCACTGAGTTTTCATTGTGTTTTGGGCCTAGTAGGGATATGGTGTCAAAGGTCATTCAAAAGCTACTGAAAGAAATGTGTGTGGAGGGGAAGCACTGTTTCCCTGCAGTGTTTGCAGAGCTGGGATCTTTCTAAGCTCATGATGGATGGACTGGGACTGTTGACATGACTTGGTAATAGTAGTCCTAAGAAAAGCCTTGATACTCCCATTCAATTCAACTTTTAAGAAGCAAGGACTGCTTTCTAATAAATGTAAATATAACACAGTTCTTGGATGTTGATTGGTCAGTACAGCTTTCCAGACATGCTAAATTATGCTATATTCTATAATATAGTAGCTGTCACTTGTCTAAACAATTATTCAACTAGTATGTGTTTAGGAATCTCTGTGTATTTAATAGGGATGCACTGATGTACAGGTATAGACCCATTAAAGCAAAACATTTTATAAAAATAATCAGTGGATTGTTTGAAATTAGCTGCTGATCAGGGCCGATTATATCCTGTCAATCAAAAGCGGGTGGGAAAACATGTCAGAAATACGTTGTGTGAAGAAACTCGTGTGTTGAAGTTAACATACAGCAATGCATTAACAGTTTAAAAAATATGGATGTAAAAGCAGGCTGTATTTCACCCTATGAATCACCTGTAGTTTAAACCAGGGTTGCCAGATCCTCTGATATTATATCGCCAAACATTATTTGTAGTCTGCCTCCCATCCAGTTATTTAAATGAGAAACACTCTGCTTTTTATTTCTGGCCATGTCATAATTATTAGACTGGAATTTCTGTCTAAATTATAATTTACTTTTTACCTAAAAATACAGGTTTTTTGACAGTATTATGTGCAAAATTAGTCTGCTGAATTGTGTTTGTTTTACAGGTATTACTAATCCCAAACAACCCAAGGATTCGCCCAAGAACTTCACGTTTGATTATTCATACTGGTCACACAGCTCAGTAAGTTGGATTTTTTTTATTGTTTGAATCCGTCATTAATAATAAATGTATTTGTATAGTGATTAATTTACACAAATGTACACTATAACAGGAAGTGCTATGTTAACATCTATGATGTCTTAAAGGGGTCCTATGATGCTTTTTTACATATTCAGATTTCTTTAGAGTTTATTGTTGTTGTTTTGTGCTTGAAGAAGGTCTGCGAAGTTACAAAGCACAAAGTCCCTCTAGTCTAAAGTGAGTTCTTCTCTTTATCAGTGTCACTGTTTCACCCTGAAACGCCGCCATTGTATTGTGTCTTGAGTTTTCTTCTGGGAACGATCACAATGTTCCATATACAGTATTTTAAATAATTCTCGCCCAAAGCATATGCAAAATAAAGGGGTGGTTGAGAGTTCGTTAGAAACTCGCAGTTATCGCAATGGGGGACTTTTCCCAAACACAGTTGGAGTGGTTGACCAATCACAACTGGTCCAGCCGACCAATCAGAGCACATTCTGCTTTTCAGAAGAAGCTTTATAGAGACTGGAACTGCACAATGTAAAAAAAAATAGTTTTGTTTGTTTGTTTGTTTTTAACATTTAAGAAAGAACCTATTCTAGTTCGAGCCCAAAAACAAAATCAAGACTTTGATTAAGTGCATAATAGATCCCTTTTTAAATCGAAACAGTTTCCTCAAAACCTTGATTGAAAGCCATGCCACATCTTGCATTCAATTGCAAACAGTACTCAATAGATGATAATTTATTATTGATGTACGCCATAATTGAATACATCAATTCAAGACGCAATTTTATGATTTGTTAGTATGAACCAATACCCTATTACTGCATATTTAAAAGTATGTACTTGCATTGTATGCATGCACATTTTAGCTGTGAATGCTTTGCATATAATAGTCAATATATTAGGGCTGTCAATCGATTAATCGTGATTAATCGCGATTAATCGCATCCAAAATAAAAGTTTGTGCTTACATAATGTAAGAGGGTGCACCGTGTATAAATGATTTTGTATATATAAATACTAGGGCTGTCAGTTTAACGCGTTATTAACGGGGTTAACGCAAACCCATTTTAACGGCGTTAATTTTTTTATTGCGCAATTAACGTTTTTTTGTCACATGCTTTTGCAACAGGACGCGGCATGCGTCCTGATCCATTTCGCCGTCTGCGCTTGCTCATCCAGTCAAAGCCGAAACGTGTGTTTGTGGCTTGCCTGTTGTTTTGTTTTCTATCTAGCTAGATCCGCTTGCTCTTTGGTTCGAAGCAGCAACAAAACGTCCTCGCGTGGCGCAAGCCATTGAAATGAATGGGTTTCAGAGCGCAGCGCGAGGATGTTTTGTGCCGCACACACTCGTTTCGGCTTGCGAGCTCGGCCAAATAGTAACGTTACGTTTTGAGTGGATGACGAGCGCGAGACGCCGAAATGGATGCCTGAAGATTCTGAATTGGAAAGTTTACTTTTAAAAAGTTGCCAAACTGTCCCATTGACAAGACCAGGTGATCTGTGTGTTTTGTCGTTGTGAACTGAGCTATCATCATCGCAGCACGTCCAGCCTGAAACACCACTTGATGATGGCCAAGCAAACACACACAGCTGATGCGAATTCTCCACCCCTCGTCAATATTAGGACCTGTCAGTATTTTTTTCACCCTTTTATTGGTAGACAGTGTTACATTGTGTGAGAGATTATTTATATAGTGTGAAATTTAACACTATTCCAATGCTATTTTCAATAATAATAATAAAAAAACATTTGCACTAAACAAGCCAATCCACTTTTCCATGTTGATAAGAGCATTAAAATGAAAAAAAATAATGTAACAAAAAGAAATCAAAAGATATATAGAATAGATAAAAAATGTGCGATTAATCGCGAGTTAACTATGACATTAATGTCGATTAATCGTGATTAAATATTTTAATCGTTTGACAGCACTAATAAATACACAATATATGCATGTATATTTAAGAAAAAAAAATATTTATTTGTAAAATATTTATTTATATATAATATATAATAATATATATATTAAATATAAATCTATATACAGTAAATACATGAAAATATTTCTTAAATATATATATACAAGCATGTATGTGTATTTATATATATATATATATATATATATATATATATATATATATATATATATATATATATATATAAATAATTATACACAGTGCACCCACATATATTATGTAAACACAAACTTTTATTTTGGATGCAATTAATTGCGATACATGCACGCAAAAACACATAATACATGCACTTTTAGTTTGTGGAAAACTATGTAAATTGGGCCTTTATTAAACACTCTCGTTTTCCTTGGACATTCATCTGATCCCAGAAAACTCCTGACTTTGTCCCTTTGTGCTGTGTTTCAGGAAGAAGACCCATGCTTTGCATCCCAGAAGAAGGTGTATCAGGACATTGGCGAGGAGATGCTGCTTCATGCTTTCGAGGGCTATAACGTGTGCATCTTTGCTTACGGACAGACTGGAGCAGGGAAGTCGTACACAATGATGGGAAAACAAGATCCGGGGCAGCAAGGCATCATACCACAGGTGTTTGTATGAAGATAGCATGAATGAAAGCTTCCTGCAACACGAGACTGGGTGGCATAATTCCCAGGTGAAAAAGTTGTCCACATAAGTGTATTAAAAATGCATTACATTATATTTGTCTTGTACTAAAAACATATTTAAGTACATTTTTAATACACTTAATTGGACGTCTTTTTCACCTGGGTCAATAACTGTACACAGAATATTGATTCGACTGAGTTTTAATATTTTATTAGCTCACCAAACGTAAGTGTATTTTCACTGCTGACTTCAGTGACGCGGATGTGTTTCTGTTTTGAGCGGTTGTTATCTGGGAATATTTTACCGCTGAATGATGCGATTGACCAATCAGAATCAAGTATTCCACAGAACCGTGTAATAATCGCATATAAAGATTGATCAGTACATAAAGCACTCAAATTTGGTAAACAGAAGCTCAAGCATGCTTGCCATTTGTAATGAACAAAAACAGCAGGGTCCATTATAGTAGTGAGTGGTTCTCATATCAATTGTAATTACTTGAAGTAATGAATCATTTATTCTATACTTGTGTTGAATTGAGCTCTTTTAGTGATCACATCTCTCTCATTGTGCATTTCTCCCCTAGATGTGTGAGGATTTGTTCAGACAAACAGCAAATAACACTGACCCTGACCTGTCCTTCTCTGTAGAGGTATGTAAACCACTGTGACAATATTACTGTGTGCTTTTTTGAATAATACATTTCATGCAGTGTGTAAAATAGCTGTGTGAATGTAAACAGTCGGATGCGATGAAGTGCACTGACAAATAAAAGAGACTTGATTCTGAACTGCCTGAAATCGAGTCTATGCTCTTCATTGGCTGCAAGCGAACAGCGTCTACTTTGACCCTCAAACACTGTAGTTGTAGCTGCGACTGGAAGAGTTTGGTTTGTGTCGACATGTTAAGAAGTTTGATGCCCTTCTAAAGGATGAGACTCGCGCTGGAATTGATTCTGTTAAAACCAATCATTACTGGATTGTGGTGTATTAAGTGTGAGGGAGATCTAGAGCAGACATTTATACATGACAATGGCTGTTTGCTTTCTGAAACACACCTTAAAGGGATACTCCACTATTTTTTGTAAATAGGCTCATTTTACAACTCCCCCAGAGTTAAACTGTTCAGTTTTAACATTTTCAAATCCATTCAGCCGATTTTCTGATATTTAGAAGACCAGACAGTTTCCGGTCTCATTGACTTCCATAGTAGGAAAATATGTATATTATGGAAGTCAATGAGACCAGAAACTGTCCGGTTACTGATATTCTTCTAAATATCAGAAAATCGGCTGAATGGATTCAAAAACAGTAAAACTCGACTGTTTAACTCTGGGGGAGTTGAAAAATGAGCCTATTTCCAAAAAAGTGGAGTATCCCTTTAAGAGGTCGACCAATCCCAACAGACATGAAACTTTACGAGAACCGGCCCAATCAGAGCAGAGCAGGTTCTCTGAAAAGTTTCGTGAGACTGAATTGTTTCAGACACTTTGAGAAAAGAGCTGATGCTGTAATGTATATTATGAGAAAAAGAAAGTGTTTTTTGACCTTGGTTGCATGTAAACACATTGTAGGAGACTTCTGAAATAAAATGAGGAATCTTTAAAATGCTTTAAAACGGATGACTATCCATTGACACATAGACTCAAAGCATATGCCGTCAGATTAAAGGAGTAGTTCACTTTTAAATAAAACTTTTACTGATAATTTACTCACCCCATGTCATCCAAGATGTCCATGTCTTTCTTTCTTCCAGTTCGAAAAGAAATTAAGGTTTTTGATGAAAACATTCCAGGATTTTCTCCATATAATGGACTTCAATGGGAACCAAACGGTTCAAGGTTCAAAAGACAGTTTCAATGCAAACTGTTCAAAGGGCTTTAAATCGATTCCATATGGACTTCAATGGGAACCAAACAGTTCAAGGTCCAAAAGACAGTTTCAGTGCAGCTTCAAAGGGCTTTAAATCGACACCAGACGACTGAAATAAGGGTCGTATTAAGCGTAAACGATCGCTCATTTAAAAAAAAAAGTTTACATTTTATAAGCTCAATGCTCGCTGTTGCTCTGTTCTATGCTGCGCTCATGACTCTCCTGTTCAACTCGCCCATCAAAATGAACGAATCTTTTCCAGAGTCAACTCGTTCATTTTGTTCGTTAAATGAACCAAATGACACGAAAAAAGATTTGTTCATTTTGATGAACGAGTTTGAACAGGAGAGTCATGAACGCGCATCACAGAACAGAGCAAGGCGAGCATTTGAGCTTATAAAACTTAAACTTTTGTTGTTGTTGTTTTTTTTTTTAATGAGCAATCGTTTCGCAGATAAGACATCCATCGTCTGGTGTCGTTTAAAGCCCGTTGAAGCTGCACTGAATCTGTCTTTTGGACCTTGAACCGTTTGTTTCCCATTGAAGTCCATCTGGAGTCGTTTAAAGCCCTTTGAACAGTTTGCACTGAAACTGTCTTTTGAACCTTGAACCGTTTGGTTCCCATTGAAGTCCATTATATGGAGAAAAATCCTGGAATGTTTTCATCAAAAACCTTAATTTCTGTTCGACTGAAGAAAGAAAGACATGGACATCTTGGAGGACATGGGGTGAGTAAATTATCAGCAAAAGTTTTTTTAAGTGAACTACTGCTTTAAACTGTGAATAAACAATTTCTTGATATAAAACGAGTCGACTACTTTATATATTATATAGTCAATTAAGATATTTGATAACTGTATGTATAATATGTTTTTAGGTTTCATATATGGAGATTTACTGCGAGCGGGTTCGGGACTTGTTGAACCCAAAAAGCAGAGGGTCCTTGAGGGTCCGAGAGCATCCTATAATGGGCCCTTACGTAGAAGACCTCTCCAAAATGGCGGTTACAAACTACAGTGATATCGCAGATCTCATGGACACTGGCAACAAAGCCAGGTATTATTATCATGATTATGAAAATAAGCACTTTTGATAATGGATTAATCTGTCAGTGATTACTTTAATCAATCAGATCATTTTTCTTTTACTTAAAGGACGGTTGCTGCTACCAATATGAACGAGACCAGCAGTCGCTCGCACGCGGTCTTCACCATCCTCTTCACACAGCGTCGAACATCGACCACATGACCAGCCTGGACACTGAGAAGGTGTGTGTAAGAGATTAGAAAACATTCCTTATTTTTGTTCTTCTTTTCTCACTCTGGTTTCTTTGTGTAACTCTCAGGTGAGCAAGATCAGCCTGGTCGATCTGGCAGGAAGTGAGAGAGCCGACTCGTCTGGAGCCAAAGGCTTGAGGTTGAAGGTGTGTTTGATGTCATATTAGTTCTGAATTAAAGGAAGGAGTTTAAACCAAAACAACATGCTGCCATCATTTACCCACCCTCAGCATTGTTGTAAAAACCATTTAACTTTGAGTTTTTGTCTCTGTGTGGAGATATCCTGAAGGATGTTCATGCTGCTCTTTTTCATACAGGGGATGTCAGAATTAAAATACCTAAAAAAATCATTAAAATAGTTTGTATGAATTGTATATGAAGTAGAACAGACAGACAGGCGCACACATAGACACTTAACACAACCGTTCAAAATTGTAAGAAGAACCATTATTAAAATTGAGCATCAAATCATCATATTAGACCGATTTCTGAATGATCATGTGACTTTGAAGACTGGAGTAATGATGCTGAAAATTCAGCTTTGATCACATGAATAAATTACAGTTTAAAGATTGATTCAAATAGAAAGTTACTTTAATTTTTAATTATATTTTAAAATATTTCTGTTTTTACTGTTGTTGTTGTTGTTGTTGTTGTTGATCAAATAAATGCAGCCTTAGTAAGTTTTCTTTCAAAACCAAAAAAAGACAAAAATCTATATATATATGCAATTATTTGATAAAAAAATACAGAAAAACAGTAATATTTTGAAATATTATTACAATTTAAAACAGCTGGTTTTCTATGTGAATATATAGTGAAGTGTAATTTATTCCTGTGATTAAAGCTGAATTTTCAACATCATTACTCCAGTCTTCAGTGTCACATGATCCGACAGAAATTATAATAATATGATGCTCAAGAAACATTTATGATTATTATCCATGTTGAAAACAGTTTTTTAAATTTTTATTTCAGGATTCTTTGATGAATAGAAAGTTCAAAAGAACAGAATTGATCTGAAATGGAAAGCTTTTGTAACTTTAATCACTGCCATTCAAAAGTTTGGGGTTAGTGAGAATTTATTTTATTATTTTTGGGGAAAGAAATTAGAAAATACTTTTATTCATCAAGGATGAGTTAAATTGATCAAAAGTTACAGTAAAGACATTTATAATGTTAGAAAAGATTATATTTTAAATAATTGCTGTTCTTTTGAACTTTCTATTCATCAAAGAATTTTGGGGAAAATGGTACACGACTGTTCAACATAGAAAATAATAATTTATGGGTTTTTTAGCATAAAATCAGCATATTAGAATGATTTCTGAAGGATCATGTGACACTGAAAACTGATGTGTAATCAGCACCAGTAATGATGTTGAAAATTCAGCTTTCAAATTACATTTTAAAAGATATTAAAATAGAAAACAGTCATTTTAAATTGTCATTAATATTGTCATATTCTTTTTTATTTTTTTTCATCAAATAAAGCAGCCAAATAATAGCTTCCCTAGAAGAGACTTCATTTAAAAACATAAAAATCTTACTGATCTTGAAACTTTTAACCGGTAGTGTATATACACACACAAAGAGAGAAAGAGATAAATTGCAAAATTTAGTCTTCTGAAGGTACATATACGATATATATAAAAGTACAATATATGATATATTTGTAAATGTGGAAGTTGTAATGAGCAATATTAGCGGAAGGGAATTTTTCCTTTGAATTATGGCTTTAATTGGACATTAATTAATGTAACAGTTTTCTTTTTCAGAAAGCTTTTCTCTACGGCACAGTTGTGTAAATTATGACAAATTACACTTTCTGTTGAATTAACCTTTTAATCTCAAGTATTGACAGATCATTTTAAAAGTATTGTTTGTTTTTAGGAGGGAGCCAATATTAACAAATCTCTGACGACACTGGGTAAAGTCATCTCAGCACTGGCAGACATGGTGAGAACTGATGCTTCTTGTGCTCATAAATCTTTGGCTCTCTCCTCTGTTTCTTTCTGCTGCTTCAGTTCTGTTTGTTTCCCATCTGTCGTCTCCTTGTCTTTCAGTGTTTTGTCTCAAATGTTGACTTCTTTGTCAAGAGTAACACTATAACTTCCCCTCCACAGCACGGCACAAAGAAGAGACGCTCTGATTTCATTCCCTACAGGGATTCTGTGCTCACGTGGTTATTGAGAGAAAATCTAGGTATGTCTTTCTGTCTTAAGGCCTGTTCACAGGCTTTCTATTGAACCGATACATTCCTATAGATCTACTTATACAGGGGTGAAACAATTTTTTGGTTTAGAGTCACTGAAATAAACTCATTCGACCAATAAGATGCTTTTGGTTCATGTGTTGTTAGATGCTGTTGACACACCATTAATGTCTCATCAGAAGATCTGCTTATAAAACCAGTTTGGTCTGACACCTAATACCAGTTGAAATCCAGCTATTTATGAATAAACTCTTCTATCAGTCCACGATTAATACATTGTCTGTCTCTAACTTAAAGAGACAAACTTGAAGACAAACACAACGCACAACAAAAAGATTCAACGATAATAAGAAAAAAAATGAGCGAATCTTGTGTATCTTGCGTATTTTTCAGTTTCGGTAACTTACAGAGATGCAGATATTGGCTGTTTGTCTATCATTCAGATTTATTTTTTGTTTTAAGAAAATTGCTATATTTAATTGATTAGTTCAAACCCAATATTCTGTCATCACTGACTTGAAATATAAATAAATAAAGATAAATTTAGTGTAACATGAGAGATTTCTGTCCTGAAAGTCAATGAAACCAGAATAATTTACTGTTTTTTTTTTAAATAAAACTTGTTCAGCAAGTATGCTTTCAATTGATCAAAAATGACTGTAAAGATAATGTTACATAACATTATAAATCATGGTTTTCACAAAAATATGATTAAGCACTTTTAGAATATTGATGATGATAATAAATGTTCTCTGGGCAACAAATCATCATATTAGAGTGATTTCTGAAGGATCATGTGACACTGAAGACTGGAGTAATGATGCTGAAAATTCAGCTTTGAATTACAGAAATAAATTAGTTTAAACGTATTAAATTTTTAAATAAATAGCTGTCAAACGATTAATCGACATCCAAAATAAAAGTTTGTTTTTTACATAATATATGTGGGTGCACTGTGTATAATTATTTTATACACATATATATACACACACACACACACACACACACACACACACACACACACACACACACACACACACACACACACACACACACACACACACATGCTTTTATATATTTAATACATATTTTCATGTCTATACTGTATATAGATTTATATATAATTTATATTACATATAAATATTTTAAAATATATAAATAATATATTTTTTTCTTAAATATACTGCATGTGTGTATTATGTGTATATATATATATATATATATATATATATATATATATATATATATATATACACACACACAAAATAGTTATACCCATGCACCCACATATATTAAACTTTTATTTTGGATGTGATTAATTGAGATTAATCGTTTGAACAGGCCCTATTTATATTGTAATAAAATTTCACAAAGTGAATGTTTTTTACTGCATTTTTGGTTGAATGAATGCAGCCTTGGTGAGCAGAAGACACTTATTTCAAAAACATTAATAATTTATTATTATTTTTAAACCGTAATGTATAAACAGGCCTTATACACCTGTCACTCTCTACTATTTTATTAATATTAATCAAACGGCAGTATCAAACCACTTCTCTTCATTTATTTCTTTATTACTGTCTTAAGGCGAGACACTTCAGGCAAAAACTTTTTTTTTTTTTTTTTTTTTTCACTGGTCAATTTTGAGATTTTGGGAGAAAAGTCTGAAATACACATTTAGGTCTTTATTTTACTACACTTCAGTCTGTTTGCATCTGTAGATTTCTTCCACTTCAGTAGCACCTATACACACAGACTGTACCAGTCTTGTACCTAGTTAAATTATGAAGACATTTACAGAGGGATTTGTAAATATATTATTCCTAGCCTGACTTATATATTTTATTCCAAAAAACATGGCGAAAATAAAAAAGGCAATTGGCAGTATATTCTGATTTACAGGATAACAAATGTAGATATTCATAAATCCCTCTGTAATTTTTTTTCTTATCTAATATGTGAACACAATGAAAAAAAAATTGAACCTGGCTTTATCCAATTCTCAGATTTCGTTTTTTTTAATATATGAAAATTAGTGCATATTTAATTAGATAATGCCTCATTTGCATATTTAAACATTAAATTACAGAAAACTTGTAATATTTTTTTTCTCATCTTAATGTAGGTAATCAACTGGGAAAGTGTCATGGTGATCTCTGCTAGTTAAAAAAAATACCCTATTCATCTGTAGTGTCTTAAGTTTACTTGAATTTCTAGAAAAAACTTGAAAAGTCACTTAATTGAGAAAATACTTCTCTCTATATAAGCTAAATACCATTGCTTTTTTAAAATTTGTGATTGATGTATTCATTTGTAGCTTTAATGATTACATAAAGGAGTGTGTTCAATAGTGTACTCTTGTTCTTGGATCTAATGAGTCTTTAAACACGGATTTTGTGTTTGAAGGTGGAAACTCTCGCACGGCCATGATTGCTGCTCTGAGCCCTGCAGATATTAATTATGAAGAAACGCTCAGCACTCTCAGGTGAAAACTTCTTTTTCAGCATAAATGTGAGGTACATTGTCCTGTTTATACTATGTAAGCTCCAGCACTGTGTGTCCCACTGCAGGTATGCAGACAGAGCAAAGCAGATAAAGTGCAATGCTGTAATAAATGAGGATCCAAACGCACGTCTCGTCCGGGAACTCAAAGACGAGGTCAACAGACTCAAAGAGCTCTTGCTGTCTCAGGGACTCAGTAACCTCATCACTGCCTCAGGTATATTTACAGCTTTCAGAGAGGTCTGTTCACAAGTGGACAGTGCTAAAATAGGTATCAACATGGGTAACGTGTTCTTTTGTTCCCTATTGAGACGGGGTTTTTTGTATTGTCTATTTTTTTATTTTTACGCATTATGTAGAGCCTAAACAAACTGTACCAAAAACAAATTCCACCGGCATTGACGTGTGGCTAAATAAACAATCTAACAATCTAATCTATATCTGAGTGAAATGGCATCTGGAACAAGAAATAATGTAGGTCAGGGTTTAATTTGTCCACAGGAATTGATTGCATGCATGCAAAAAATTGTCCATTTTGATTCCGTGCGTCTTTAAAGCAAAACTGAAGATGGTCTATAAGATGGCATAACACTTCTGAGAATATCTTTGATATGCCTAATATCAATGTGCAGTGATGTAAGTTTATCTCTAAAAACATTTTCGTCACATTTCACCACAAAATTAAATATATTTTAAGCCTATATTTAGGACCAGATTTTTGCATGGACATCATTATTCATCATTCTCATTTGTGATTCTTATTACTTAAAATAATAAAGGTAATTATTATTATTTATTTTAATATTATAATTATTTATTTTAGATATAAATAAAATAATATATTATAAAAATATTATTATTATTATTATAAAAATATTTTATTATTTATATCAGCAAAAAAATATAATAAGGTACTATTAAATACTGTTCAAAAATGGGTCTGTAAGAATTTTTTTTTTTTGAAAGAAGTCTTTGATCAATTTAATGCATCCTTGCAGAACAAAAGTAAATTAAAGCTGCAAGCAGCATTTATCGGGTGTTCAAGCAGTTAAGGCCTTTAAGCACAAAAGCATCAAAAAGTATTCAGTTTTATTTAGCATACATTTATCCACTGACACAATATATGGAAAACACCATTTATAGCCAACACAGGCAATTTACCATTGGAAATACATAGTTTTAAAGTTTTTTAGCAGTTATGGGCCAATCGGGCTCATACTCTGATAGGTTCTCCTCAATTTGAGGCCCTACCATCTGACAAAGTTTCAGAGCTCCAGCCAAATTTGCTCCAAATGGAAATCGGAGATATACATCTTGTTCGGCTTGAGCCAGGGATCACAGTGATGCAAAAATCATGATTCTAGCTCAACGGTCTATGAGTTATGAGCAATTTAGTACTTTTGGTTGTTATAGCGCCACCTATGGGCCAATCGGGCTCATACTCTGATAGGTTCTCCTCAATTTGAGGCCCTACCATCTGACAGAGTTTCAGAGCTCCAGCCTCTTACCTGAGTTTGGGCTGCACTGATGCGTTTTAGGGGATTTTTTTTTTCTTTTCTAGCAAATACAATAGGTTTTCAACCACTTCATGCTTGAACACCTAATAATGAGAGACCTTTTTGTACGATTATAGCGCCACCTATGATCCGATCCTCACGAAACTTTGCATGCTTCCTAACCATGTGAGGACACATATGCTCATCGATTTTTGTGAAGTTGTGACTTTTGGGGTGGGGCTTACTGGCTTTTGACTGAATTTTGCCACAGACCACTATCTAATAGACCCTGTTACAGCCAACCAAATGCAAAATTTCAACTTTTTTTTGATAATTATTTACCTAGAGAGTCCAGAGAATAGGCCTAGACTGGTTCGGTCCTGATTCGGCAAAAAACCAGGGACTAGTTCGCAAAAGTGGGTTTTGGACAAAAACCGACATAACTAATTTTTAACGGTCTATGAGTTATGAGCAATTTAGTACTTTTGGTTGTTATAGCGCCACCTATGGGCCAATCGGGCTCATACTCTGATAGGTTCTCCTCAATTTGAGGCCCTACCATCTGACAGAATTTCAGAGCTCCAGCCCTTACGGTTTGGGCTGCACGATGCGTTTCAGGGGATTTTTTTTTCTTTTTAGCAAATACAATAGGTTTTCAGCACTAAAGTGCTTGAACACCTAAATACAAAACTTACGAATGCTAGTGTGTTTTTCCTCATTAGAGAAATTAAATGTGCTTTGCATTACAGTAATGAGTATTGGGGTGGGAAATCTGATGCACAGAAGTTATCAGACCTGGACTAAAGGCCACTAACTTGAATTTTGATTTCATGGTGTTTTTTAGCTGTAGACAGTCAAAGTCATTTTCCATAATAAATAACTTGCTCATTCTCTCTTAGGGTCTGAAATGGCCGCCCTCTTCGGGAGTTGCATCAAGTGAGCTCCATCAGCCCTCGCTCTCATATGTACAGTCTACCTCTGATGCACCGATGGAGGGTGAGACGCCCACTAGTCCAACTGAGCACATCAGCCAAGAGGAGGCTGTGGAGAGACTCAAGGTACGCATGACACACACTTTCTTACCAGACACTTACAGTATATATATACTCACCTAAAGGACTACTAGGACACCTGTTCAATTTCTCATTAATGCAATTATCTAATCAACCAATCACATGGCAGTTGCTTCAATGCATTTAGGGGTGTGGTCCTGGTCAAGACAATCTCCTAAACACCAAACTGAATGTCAGAATGGGAAAGAAAGGTGATTTAACGCAATTTTGAGCGTGGCATGGTTGTTGGTGCCAGACGAGTATTTCACAATCTGCTCAGTTACTGGGATTTACACGCACAACCATTTCTAGGGTTTACAAAGAATGGTGTAAAAGGGGAAAACGTCCAGTATGAGGCAGTCCTGTGGGCGAAAATACCTTGTTGATGCTAGAGGTCAGAGGAAGAATGGGCCGAACTGATTCAAGCTGATAGAAGAGCAACTTTGACTGAAATAACCACTCGTTACAACCGAGGTATGCAGCAAAGCATTTGTGAAGCCACAACACGCACAACCTTGAGGTGGATGGGCTACAACAGGGTACCACTCCACTCATCTCCACTACAAATAGGAAAAAGAGGCGACAATTTGCAAGAGCTCACCAAAATTGGACAGTTAAAGACTGGAAAAATGTTGCCTGGTCTGATGAGTCTCGATTTCTGTTGAGACATTCAGATGTTAGAGTCAGAATTTGGCGTAAACAGAATGAGAACATGGATCCATCATGCCTTGTTACCACTGTGCAGGCTGGTGGTGGTGGTGTAATGGTGTAGGGGATGTTTTTTTGGCACACTTTAGGCCCCTTAGTGCCAATTGGGCATACGTTTAAATGCCATATATGTGTATCTTACCAAAAAATAAGTGTAAAATAGAGAAAATATGTCTGACTGCCATTGTTGGACTGTCTCTAACAGGAAACAGAGAAGATAATTGCAGAGCTGAATGAAACATGGGAAGAGAAACTCAGGAAAACAGAGTCGATACGACAAAGACAGGTGAGAGCCGGCACAACCCAATGAAGTGTTCACAGTATTCAAAATATGTGCACAATTATAACAAACTGTGGCTAATTAATGGAATAAATGAAGAGTTCAGATGCAAAAGCCTCTAAATGCCATTTGAAATTTTCTTCTAAAATGACCATTTTTATCAAGCTTGTATATTTAAGTTCAGTAATTTCACTCTAAATGACAATTAATAGGTAATCTTCATTGCCATTTAAGTGAAATTACTGAACTGAGCTTGATAAAAATGATCATTTTAGAAGAAAATTTCAAATGGCACTTAGAGGCTTTTGCATCTGAACTCTTTCAAATGTACCCTGTGAATGTAAATGTCCAGATACACCAAACTGACAAGAACTAGTGCCGACGAAAACATCTGAGATGAAAAGTTAGGCTTGAATCCACTGCAAGACTACAGCCAGTGGCCAACTAACACATGCGTCAACTCTTATTATAGACTCTATATAAATTATAGACGATCTATATCGCACACCACTAGATTCCAGCCTTTTTGGATAATCGATGTGTGCTTTCTGATAGTCAAGTGAGACTTAAACCTACAGCGTTTCTCTTGTGACACATTAGGGAGTCACTGCTGGCTGAGATGGGTGTGTCTGTGAAAGAGGACGGAGGAACAGTGGGTGTTTTCTCACCCAAAAAAGTGAGTCAAGTCATATTCATTTGTATTGCACTGTTTACAATACACATTTTGTTAAAGGTGCGGTCACATGTATAGACCATTTCACAAGATGTAAACAACACTGGTCCAGAAGCACTTCCTGTTTCATTTTTTTAACACTACATAAAAGCTGGGATAAAATACAACCAACAGAACATTTAAAATTGAATCAAAAAGTTAAACAAACATCTTGTTACATGTGAAATAAAGAAAACAGTTACAAACTGAAACAGGAAGTGTTTCTGGACCAGTGTTGTTTACATCTTGTGAAATGGTCTATAGTTTCTCAGACGAAAATCCATTCATTTCGATATGAATTCATGAATCAGGATGTGTGTTTTGTCCCCAGACGCCCAACCTGGTGAATCTGAACGAGGATCCTCTGATGTCAGAGTGTCTGATCTATTATATTAAAGATGGAGTCACTAGGTGAGCAGTGAGATTGAATGACTGATCTGTTTCTTTGTAAATGCTGCACTGTGTGTCTCATGACTGTGTGTGTGTGTTGTAGAGTTGGTCAGGAGGATGTGGATATTCGTCTCAGTGGTCAGTTTATAAAGGAGCTGCATTGCGTCTTCTGCAGTGAAGTCAATGAAAATAACGAGGGTGAGAGCAGTCACATGACCTTCATTACATTTCTGGAGTCCCACAAAAGTGACACTAAAGACAATGTTATAGACGATTTCTATTTAAAATCAGTGCTGTTTTGTTGAACTTTCTATTCGTCAAAGATTGTAGTACATTTGACAAACTCACGGTTTCCACAAACAGCACCGTTATTTTCAACATAATAATAATAATAGTAAGTAGAAATGTTTAGTGAGCAGCAAATCATCATATTAGAGTGATTTCTGAAGGATCTGCGTTTCCATTACCCTTCAATTTGCGCAAATTGAAATTGCGAAATGAAAATACGCTCAATGGAAACACGTCAATTTCGCAAAAACTCCTGTTTATCGCAAAAAAGTTTTTACACTCGCATGAGGAGGTTTTTCAGGCAATTCGAAAAAGGATTTTTTCGCAAAACTGCAATGGAAACGGGTTTTGCGCATTTACAGTCACCTGACTTAGAAGACGGAGTGTGTTTTAGGTCTGTGTCCGCAAATATTAATAATAATTATCATCAGCCTATTATAACATTTATTAGACTACATATGTAGAAGACGCTATTATCCAAAAAAGGAACAAAGCAATCAAATCTCATTCATAGTACAGGTTGGACAATAATAATAATAGGGCTAAGATTATCACAAATAGCCTAAACACTCGATATTTACCAATATCCAAGAGTGTGTGCGGAGTTTGGAGCACGCACTGGATGGCAGACAGGCGCAGGCGCGCCGTGAACACTTTCATTTTCCCATCAACAGTGGAATCAACTTAAAACCCTTATCATTTCTGGTTATACAGAAAATAATAATACATTATTCGCAACTACTTTTATTTGCGTAATGTCACAATAACAAGAAAACGTTGTGCTTTTGTAAAATAAAATAAAACAATCATGCGCGCTTTCTTCGTGAACTGGATCGCGAGAACTGAAACAATCGCCTTTATAGACTAAAGCTTTAAATGTCCACTTTAAAAAGAACAAATTTGAATCGTAAATAAATACCTTTTGATTATGTAATCTGTATGAAAGGTGCAGTTCTCTCTAAATGTGCATCCGGAGATTATGTTTTTAGCTCGTTATTTTTTCAGACGCATTTAGCCCATAACTCACCTAGGCTATACAGCACTGCGGGAAAAATATCATAAATATCCAGGTTCTAATTTGGCCTTAGAAAACCAGTAAAATCTACATTTTTCCCATATTAATTTGTGAATATTTTAAATGTTTTAAAGGGACAAAAAGTCAAACAAATATCTGAAAATTCGTTGAGATAGCATTGGTGTGGTCAAACTAAAATGTTGGTGTTCAACTTTGCGTTTTAAAAATACAACAACCGTTCATTTTTCGTTTTGCAACGACAGTTTGGACATAATACAATAAGATAGAGTTCTTTATTAAATTCATTTAAAAAAAGAAACAATAATTACAGGAATAGCCTCTCTAAACCTCAAAGAAATGCCATCAAGACGTCGAAGCAGAAATATGGGAGAAACACAGGAACTCTGTGTTTTTCCCTGCCATTAATGCTTGGATAACACACCACGTTTCCTTCCATTAATAATAATAATGTCTAGTGCGGTGCATGGCTGTGAAATAAGTTATAAACCTACCAAAGTCCGTTGCCATGATTTTTGGAATGACTTACCACGAGAGTAAAAAAAAGACGTTTTAGTCGCATAACATCGGTTAATGGCAAACACCGTCATTTCGCAACAGTTTTTTATCGACATTTGGAAAATATTCGCAAAAGTTTTGGCACAAATCTGTAATGGAAACGTGCTGGAGTAATAATGCTGAAAATTCATTTTTTATCACAGGAATAAATTATATTTTAAAATCTATTACACATAGAAAACAGTTCTTTTAAATTGGAATAATATTTGAACATGGTGAACATAAGGCACTTCTTTCAAAAACATTAAAAAAATCTTATTTACAGTAGTTTAGGGCTGTGTGTATATAAAATATGACATAAATATCCATACATTTTATTGTCACAAGTAGCCATATACTTGTTTAGTAGCAGTAAAATTTTAATGACGATATATTTTGCCACATCAACAAGTGATGTTTTAGGCATGACAAAACCATTTTGATGTTTTTAATATTACATCTCAAACCTAAATATCTGTGTGTGTGTCTGCAGTGGTGGTGACTTTGGAGCCGTTAGTTGGAGCAGAAACATACGTCAATGGCAAACGCATCAATGATGGTGTTGTACTCAAACAAGGTGACTTTTTTTTCAATTTACTTATTTGTTTTTAATTTTGTGGTTCAGAATGGAACATTGATAAATTTATATGTGAATATTAGCCTAAATTCACTCTTAAATTAGACTTTGATTAAACCGCTTGATTCATATGGATATGTTTTACAATCTCTTTATGAATGTTTTGAAGCGTCAGAGTTTTGGATGAACAGAAATATCTCAGCTCTCATTAAAAATATAATTTGTCTTCCGAAAATAAGCGATAGTAATTTTGTTTTTTGGGTAAACTAACCATTTAGGGAAGGCAAGTCATTTTGAAATGTGGGATACAACAACCAGGGCATTGTTCTCTTGTGATATACTTAACTTTTATGGGAAATGTCACTGGTCATCTGGATATTCTTCTTGCACAGACAATTATCATACTGTGTACAGTTCTCATTCCCATCATGCATCTTTACCGTAGCTTGAAAACTGCTTTGTTCTTCTTTGTCCTGTGCTTGTATAGGTAACCGTATAGTGATGGGGAAGAACCATGTGTTCAGGTTTAACCACCCTGAGCAGGCCCGTCTGGAGAGAGAGCGCAGTGCCACACAGGAACAGCAGGGGGAGCCAGTGGACTGGAGCTACGCACAGGAAGAACTGCTGGAGAAACAAGGCATTGACATAAAGCAGGAGATGGAGAAGAGGTAAATACACATTTCACAAATGTTCCTATATGGATGGATCTGTGTTCAGGTAAAAATATATGTGAAACGAGTATTAAAATGCATTAAAGGGATAGTTCGCTTTGAAATTAATTTTTGGTATGTTTTATCTTACCTCAAGGGCATCCAAGATGTAGGTGTCTTTGTTTCCGCAGTAGTCTCAATTTTGATATTTTTAGGTCAAACCGTTCTTGTCTGTCAGTCATATAATGGAGGTCTATGGTCACCACCTCAAAGAGCATGCACAGAGAAGTCCAAATTAAACATGATTTAATGACTCGTAAATGTAAGTACACATTGATGGCCTAAGACACTAAACGAGCGGTTTGTGTGAGAAAACGAATAGTATTTATATAGTTTTTACCTTATGTAACCAATAAGGTGGTAAAAAATGGTAAAAACAATATAAATACTGTTCGTTTTTACACACAAACCGCTCGTTTTGTGTCTTAGGCCATCAATGTGTACTTACATTTATGAGTCATTAAATCATGTATAATTTGGACTTCTCTGTGCATGCTCTTTGAGGTGGTGACCATAGACCTGCATTATATGACTGACAGACAAAAACGGTTGACCTAAAAATATCAAATTTTGAAAATACTGCGGAAACAAAGACACCTACATCTTGGATGCCCTTGAGGTAAGCTAAAACATACCAAAAATTATTTCAAAGTGAACTATCCCTTTAAGCTGCTGGTTTGTTAAGTGATCTTGTAAAACCTGGTTTCAGCTTTTAATTTTTTTATTTCGTTTCCTTGCTAATGTTTTTTCTCTTTCAAAAACTCTCTTAGACTGCAGGATCTGGAGAATCAGTACCGCAAAGAGAAGGAAGAGGCCGACCAGATACTGGAACAGCAGAGACTAGTAAGAAAAGACACTGTTAAGATATGAGAGACATCCAAAATGTGTAGTGATGGCTCCAGGACCGGAGTCTTGTGATGCAGATTTAGGCCCTGTTTACACCTGCACTTTTCTCTCAGTTACAAAATGAATACTACAAAAATGACATCAGTGAGAAAGCATCTGTTCAGAGTGATGTGGACATATGCAATTCAGTCTTACGATCATGTGACGTTTATTTAAATACCGTTTTATACAATAGATAGCTTAAATGCAAGCAGTTTTACAGTATTAACCCTCAATCGGGTTATGGGGTTAAGATTTTGTGACTTTTCATACATTATCTATCTATACACACACACAAAAAACCTGGGCTTGATTCAGTTGTTCTGAAGATACACTACCGGCTCAAAAGTTTTAGGGTCTGTAAGATTTTTATGTTTTCAAAAGAAGTCTTTCTGCTCACCAAGGCTGCAATTTTTTGATAAAAAAATACACAAAAACACAGTAATATTGTGAAATATTATGACAATTTAAAATGACTTTTTTTATGTTAATATATATTAAAATGTAATTTATTCCTCTGAAAAAAAGCTGAATTTTCAGCATCATTACTCCAGTCTTCAGTGTCACATGATCCTTCACAAATCACTCTAATATGATGATTTTATGCTCCAAAAACATGATTATTATCCATGTTGAAAACAGTTTTTTACATTTTTATTTCAGGATTCTTTGATGAATAGAAAGTTCAAAAGAACAGCTTTTATCTGAAATGGAAAGCTTTTGTTACATTAAACAAACACTACCCTTTAAAAAGTTTGGGGTCAGTAAGAATTTGTATTTTATTTTGTGGGGAAATAAATAAGAAATCAATACTTCTATTCATCAAGGATGAGTTACATTGATCAAAAGTTACAGTAAAGACATTTATAATGTTAGAAAAGATTCTAATTAAATAAATGCTGTTCTTTGAACTTTCTATTCATCAAATAATCCTGAAATAAAAATGTAAAAAACTGTTTTCAACATGGATAATAATCATACATGTTTTTGGAGCATAAAATCATCATATTAGAGTGATTTGTGAAGGATCATGTGACACTGAAGACTGGAGTAATGATGCTGAAAATTCAGAGGAATAAATTACATTTTAATATATATTAACATAAAAAAGTAATTTTAAATCATCATAATATTTCACAATATTACTGTGTTTTTTGTGTATTTTTTATCAAAAAATTGCAGCCTTGGTGAGCAGAAGAGACTTCTTTTAAACACATAAAAAAACTTACCGACCCTAAACTTTTGACCGGTAGTGTAAGTAAAAAAAATGTACACTTCTGGTCTTCGACCCCAGAAAGACCAGACCCCATATTGAAATGAATGGGAAATGTGAAAAAAAAAAAAAAAAATCTGCATAAATCTGAAATTTTTTTACACAAATGAACGTCTAGTACTAGAGCACAAATGCAATGTATCATAAAAAAAATAACATTTCATATGCTAATGCTAAAGCTAATGGTGTAGTTGAAGAATTGTGTGGTATATGGATACAAAAGTACTTTATATCTCCAAAAACACAGCATTAATGAATAGATGAGAGCTAAACAAACAAAAATGATATATTATTTATATGATTAAAAATGTATATTTTTTGTACAATTACTCAATCAATTGTTGGGGCCGTAGACCCGACGCCCAGAAGTGTAAACAGGAAACGAAGACCATTTGAAGGTTAAATTTTAAAAACAGTGACGGTGTCTCTTTTAATTAGAAGTGAGACTTAATTTTCTACAATAAAGCGACTCTCCAGTGTGTTCATGATTTACTCATGTCTGACCTTATCGAACTGAACAGAAGAAATGAACATCCACAACTGCTAAATACTTTTAAAGGGATAGTTCACCCACACAAAAAAGAAACTGTTACACTGTGAACTTTTATTTTCATTTTTGGGTGAACTATCCCTTTAATCCCAAAAGTAATTTGAATTCTAGATTTTCAATGTGGACCAAGCTTGGCATCATATCATGTGTCCAGTCCAATGTGTGTGTGGTGTGCATAATGGCGGCCTAATGTATGCAAAGCGCTCCAATTTAGTCCGTTAAGCAGTCCCGCTGACAGTTTTCTACATTGCGATAAATGCAGCTCAGTAGGTTTAGAAAGCAGCTAATGTGTGTGTCCGTCTCTGTGTGCAGTATGCAGACTCCGACAGCGGCGATGACTCCGATAAGAGGTCCTGTGAGGAGAGCTGGAGGCTCATCTCTTCTCTCAGAGAGAAACTGCCTGCTAACAAGGTCAGACACACAGCCCTGGAACACCTATACACTGATACTAAACCCATTTGACTTGTTCACTTGGTTTGTCTCTCTAACTCACGCACAATCAGCCTTGTTTTGAATTTGCTTAGGTTATTGATTCATTTAAATAAGCTGTTTTCCCCTAAAGTAGTTTATTCAGTCTATTAAAGCCGTATCACAGCGCTTCACTCTTCTGCTAACCTTGGAGGATTGCCTTAAAGCGGCTTTGGGATCTCATTCATTGTTCTGTGTCTGTTTTGTTCTCTCCTGACGGTTTGTTCTCACGAGTGTATATATGTATTTTTGTACATTATAGCGCATTTATTTACACTTACTTTTGCACAAAGATTTTCTATGGCTTCAGAAGACTTATTTTGAACCACTTTTATGAGACAATAATGGTGCCTTTTTTAGTCGTTTTTCAGTCTTCGTTCTCTCTCTTTGTGTTGTCCAGGATATTATTAAATTCTGCTTTTGTGATCCATGCTAAAAAAAAAGCTTTATGGGTTTGGAACAACATAAGAGTAAGAATATGAAAATACTTTTTTTACATGTTATGCTCCTCAATATGCACTATTTTGCTATAATTTTACATTTCCAAGAAAGAGAGGAAATATTTATTTCAAATATTATGCATTACACATCTTATTTAGTGTGTGTGGGGGAGATTTTTTTTAATGGTTAAAGTGGTTTTAATTTTATCAAAGGTCAACTTTAAAAACCTTTTTTAAAAGTTTTTTACTTGCCTTTTATTTGTTATGTTTTCCTTTTTGCTCGCAATGAATATAGCAGTGTTTGGTGGCATGATGTTAAAGGAGTAGTTCAATTTAAAAAAACTTTTGCTGATAATTTACTCACCCCCATGTCATCCAAGATGTTCATGTCTTTCTTTCTTCAGTCGAAAAGAAATTAAGGTTTTTGATTAAAACATTCCAGGATTTTCTCCATTTAATGGACTTCAATGGGTCCAAACGGTTCAAGGTCCAAATGAGAGTTTCAGTGCAGCTTCAAAGGGCTTTAAACGACACCAGACGATGAATAAGGGTCTCATCTAGGACCCTTCGAGTCATGACTCTAAAAAAGATTTGTTCAATTTGATGAACGAGTTCAAACAGGAGTCATGATCGCTCATCACAGAACAGACCAAGGCGAGCATTTGTCCTTATAAAACTTAAACTTTTGTATTTATTTTTTAAATGAGCGATCGTTTCGCTTGATAAGACCCTTATTCATCGTCTGGTGTCGTTTAAAGCCCTTTGAAGCTGCACTGAAACTCTCATTTTGACCTTGAACCGTTTGGTCCCCATTGAAGTCCATTATATGGAGAAAATCCTGGAATGTTTTCATCAAAAACCTTAATTTCTTTTCAACTGAAGAAAGAAAGACATGGACATCTTGGATGACATGGGGTGAGTAAATTATCAGCAAAAGTTTTTTTTTTTAAAGTGAACTACTCCTTTAAATAATAAACAATCAATCATTGCATCTTGCTGTCATATTTCTAAAAATATAATATTATCTTACACCTTTAGTGTTTTTGTGACGCGGTCTTAAGATTGTTTGAGTTTTAAAAGCTCATTTCGAGACCACTGCATTCTGTTTCTGAACAGTTCATTTCTGTCTCTAGCCAGGAAGTAAGTCTTCTGTTCTCTCTAAATGTTTGCAGATGCAGTCTATCGTGAAGAAGTGTGGTTTGCCCAGCAGTGGGAAGAGGAGGGAGCCGCTGCGTGTGTATCAGATCCCACAGCGCCGACGAATACCCGGCTCTCAGGAGCCCAAACACAGACTCAGCCTGGAAGAGCTTCGCACACAGGCTGTTAAAGAAATCTGCTATGAGGTGCCTCAATGTGTTCCAGACGTGGCTAAAAATAGCGCTCATTTAGCTAGGTTAAATGAGTAGTTCACTTTTAAAAAAACTTTTGCTGATAATTTACTTTGTCATCCAAGATGTCCATGTCTTTCTTCTTAAGTTGAAAAGAAATTAAGGTTTTTGATGAAAACATTCCAGGATTTTCTCCATATAATGGACTTCAATGGGGACCAAACGGTTCAAGGTCCAAAAGAGAGTTTCAGTGCAGCTTCAAAGGGCTTTAAACGACACCAGACGATGAATAAGGGTCTTATCTGACGATACAATCGCTCATTTAAAAAAAAAATAAACAAAGTTTAAGTTTTATAAGCTCAAATGTTTGCCTTGCTCTGTTCTGTGATGCGTGTTCGTGACTCTCCTATTCGAACTCGTTCAGTCAAAATGAACGAATCTTTTTCAAGTCATTTGGTTGATTCAACGAAAGAAGCGAACGAATTGACTCAGTCAATTCAGACAGAGTTTGAACAGGAGAGTCACGAACGTGCGTCACAGAACAGAGCAAGGCAACCATATGAGCTTATAAAACTTAAACTTTGTTTTTTTCTTTTTTTAAATGACCACTCGTTTCGCTAGATAAGACCCTTATTCATCATCTGGTATCGTTTAAAGCCCTTTGAACAGTTTGCCGTTTGCACTGAAAGTGTCTTTTGGACCTTGAACCGTTTGGTTCCCATTGAAGTCCATTATATGGAGAAAATCCTGGAATGTTTTCATCAAAAACCTTAATTTCTTTTCAACTGAAGAAGAAAGACATGGACATCTTGAATGACATGGGGTGAGTAAATTATCAGCAAACGTTATTAAAAAGTGAACTCCTCCTTTAATGTTAGTGTGAGTGGTCGTGTAAAGTGACTAATGTTAGGTTTCTACTAGCATATTTCAAGTTTAAGGGTCAATGAATGATCAGTGAAAGTTTGGATTTCCTGCCCGACATATTTACCACATGGCCAGCCATGTTAACGATTTTGAAAATGGTTCCAATATTATTGTACTGTCCCGTTTTAGTGTGTACTTTTAAATTTGAAAAACTATAATGATTGTCCTTTGTATGAATGTTTTTTTTTTTAGCCTCAGACTTTGACGCATATTGTGCACAGAAAGCTTCCTCAAATCTGATTGTCTGCAAGACATTAATACACATGGTCAGAGTTTACATTAATAGGAGCACCTCTTTTATTCCTCCTCTTAAGGTGGCGCTTGGAGACTTTCGGCACACACGGCAGGAGATCGAGGCCTTGGCGATTGTCAGGATGAAGGAGCTTTGTCGGACGTACGGGCAGAAAGACCCTCAGGAGAGAGAGACTTGGAAAAGTGTGGCGAAGGACGTATGCGAGACTGTGGGCATCGGAGAAGAGGAGGGAGACCGGGAGGAAAGAACAACAGCTGGAGGAGGGAACGAGGGAGGAAAGACTGATATGGGAGATCTCAAGGCTCATATTGACAAGTTGACTGATATACTGCAGGAAGTGAAGATACAGAATAATATGAAGGATGAGGAGATACGGTCGCTAAGGGATCGCATGGTGAAGATGGAGAAAATATTCCCTGTCGAAGTTCAGGTAACACTTGTATATCTAGAATCAGCCACACACACAATGTACCTACACTTCTTCTCCTCGGTCCATTTACTAACTGTATGATGCAAACCAAACTGAAAATCTGATAGACTTGTCTTACGCAACTTCCAGAAGTCGGTGCACCAGCCGGCCTGAAACATTTGTGCTAAAGTGTACTTAAAATATATGTGTTTTATTAATTGCATTAATTATTTTCGATAAACCTCTCCAAAACAACACTTCAAAACAAACTGTGTTTAATTTCACTTTGTGTAACCATCCTATTAGACAGTTTTGCTTGTGGAATAATTAAGCATTGAAGAAGGATATACAAATCATGTACTTGTATTAAAGGAGTAGTTCACTTTTAAAAAAACTTTTGCTGATAATTTACTCACGCCCATGTCATCCAAGATGTCCATGTCTTTCTTTCTTCAGTCGAAAAGAAATTGAAGGTTTTTGATGAAAACATTCCAGGATTTTCTCCATATAATGGACTTCAATGGGAACCAAACGGTTCAAAGTCCAAATGAGAGTTTCAGTGCAGCTTCAAAGGGCTTTAAATGATTCCAGACGATGAATAATGGTCTTGTCCAAGCAAAACCATCGGTCAATTCAAAAATAAAGACAAAAGTTTAAGTTTTATAAGCACAAATGCTCGCCTTGCTCTATTCTGTGATGCGCGTTCGTGACTCTCCTGTTCAAACTCGTTCATCAAAATGAACGAATCTTTTGAGTCATTTGGTTGATTCAATGAACGAAATGAATGAAATGACTCGAAAATATTCGTTCATTTTGATGAAGCGTTTGGTTCCCATTGAAGTCCATTATATGGAGAAAAATCCTGGAATGTTTTCATCAAAAACCTTAATTTCTTTTCAACTGAAGAAAGAAAGACATGGACATCTTGGATGACATGGGGGTGAGTAAATTATCAGCAAAAGTTTTTTTTTTTTAAAGTGAACTACTCCTTTAAGTGCATATGAATGAACAGATTTCCACAAATCATGTACTTGTATTAAAGGTGTAATGTCATGTAGTGGTCAACCAATATATTGCCAATGCCAATAATTTAGCCAGATATTTACGTGTCAATTACTTTAGTGCTGAAAACCTATTGTATTTGTTATGATTTTTTTTAAAAATTCCCTAAAACGCATTATGCAGCCCAAACCGTAAGGGAGACTTGAAACTCGGCCAGATGGTAGGCCTCAATTTGCAGACAACTTATCAGAGTATGACCCTGATTGGCCCATTGGTGGCGCTACAGCAACCAAAAGTACTACATTGCGCAAAACTCCTCGACCGTTCACTTCGAAACAAGGTCAAGGTCTTTACACCACTGTGATCCTTGGCTCGAGACGGACAAGATGTACATCTTTACATAAATTGCGCATAACTCCTAGAAAAGTCAGAAATTCGCAAAAATTGGTGAGCGTATGTTACATAACATCAACAACAAGCATGCAAAGTTTTATGGAGATCGGACCATAGGTGGCGCTATAACTGCTAAAAAGATTTAAAACCATATGTGCTATGGTAAATTGCTTGTATTGGCTGTAAAAGGTGTTTTCCAACTATTAGCTCAGTGGTTAAATGTATGCTAAATAAAACTTAGCCTTTTGATGCATTTGTGTTTAACTGATGAATGCTTGCAGCTTTAATTAATTATTTTGTTTAATGTTTTGCACAAGCGGGACTTTTATTTTGATTTAATCCCTTCTTTCACTGACATTACCATCACATCTCGGAGCAGGTCTCGATTTCGAAATAGTGAGAAACAATGTTTTTCATAATGTATTATTCAAAAGTAAGATATATTATGCTTTGGAATGTAATGAAGTAAAGTATTATTTCCAAATACATAAAGTAATAAAAACACGAATCACTTTGTGTACCTTTAAATCCAACGTCAAGATTCTCTTGGTATTTTTCGTATTTCAGGGAGACGATGAGGACGTTGAAATTGACGGGGCCAGAGATGATAAACCGGCAGCACAAGTCCACCGACGCGATGAGGATTCTGGGTACCGGCGAGGTCGTCATCGTTGGCAGTACCCGGAGAAGTACCACGACCCCAAACGCCGCAGAGGAGCCAACAATCAGCCGAACAGTGTCCTCTACACCGCCCCTCTGGACACTCTCAGAACAACCCGTTTAGTACAGCATCATCTCGCTTCTCCAATCCATCTTTCAATCCTCAAAGCTCTCGCAACCCCAACGGGCCCTTCATGCCAGGCACCGGACGCTTTCTGCCGCCTCAAGAGAGGAAGCTACAGTTCCCGTTTAAGAATAACCCCCAGCACAGAGGCTTCTTCTGGGGACCGTCGGCACACCAAGAAGGTGGACCGGACCCATCTGCTCAGTCCTCCGATACGGATTCGGTTCATACCTTCCAGTCTTCTCCCTCGCCAAACAAGGGCCAATGGCCACACAATCATCATCAACAACAACGGCGCAATCAGGGGAACTGGGGTAACAGGCAACGGCCACGAAACAGGGGACGCAATCCATTTGATGGATATTTAACCAACGAGCAGGCTGGGAACGCTGAGCGGAGAGACGGTGGGCAGCACAAGCAAGGTAGAGCACGCTACACCTGGTACAATCCCAATTTTCCTTCAGACCAGTCTGTTGGAGATGGATTCCAGCATTATAACTACAACCAAAGCAGACAAGGTCTTTACAAACACCCCAACCACTACCAGCACCCTCATCCGCAGGACAACACTCCAGAGATGACCCAGTTTAGGTCTGAAGCCCAAGCTATCCCAGATTACAACAACACCCCCATGGAGACCTGATTACATCTGATCTCGCGCGTACACTACTGGTCGGTAAGATTTTTAATGTTTTTAAAAGAAGTCTCTTCTGCTCACCAAGGCTGCAATTTTTTGATAAAAAATGCACAAAAAACACAGTAATATTGTGAAATATTATGACAATTTATGTTAATATATATTAAAATGTAATTTATTCCTCTGAAAAATTACTCCAGTCTTCAGTGTCACATGATCCTTCACAAATCACTCTAATATGATGCTTTTATGCTCCAAAAACATGCATGATTATTATCCATGTTGAAAACAGTTTTTTACATTTTTATTTCAGGATTCTTTGATGAATAGAAAGTTCAAAAGAACAGCTTTTATCTGAAATGGAAAGCTTTTGTTACATTAAACACTACCCTTTAAAAAGTTTGGGGTCAGTAAGAATTTGTATTTTATTTTTGGGGGAAATAAATAAGAAATCAATACTTCTATTCATCAAGGATGAGTTACACTGATCAAAAGTTACAGTAAAGACATTCATAATGTTAGAAAAGATTCTAATTAAATAAATGCTGTTCTTTGAACTTTCTATTCATCAAAGAATCCTGAAATAAAAATGTAAAAAACTGTTTTCAACATGGATAATAATCATACATGTTTTTGGAGCATAAAATCATCATATTAGAGTGATTTGTGAAGGATTATGTGACATTGAAGACTGGAGTAATGATGCTGAAAATTCAGAGGAATAAATTACATTTTAATATATATTAACATAAAAAAGTCATTTTAAATTGTCATAATATTTCACAATATTACTGTGTTTTTTTGTGTATTTTTTATCAAAAAATTGCAGCCTTGGTGAGCAGAAGAGACTTCTTTTAAACACATAAAAAATCTTACCGATCTTAGAAAAATTTTGACCGGTAGTGTAGTTCTCGGAAAGGAAACCTCGGGACCCTCAGATACAGTGTTGTGGTTTGTTGTGGGAGGGTTTTAGATGCTGAAATAGAAAGTGCAATAACAATGCTGTACGAAAGAAGACAATACATTTTATGAACCGGAATTTTTATGTACATATTGCAGTTTCATACCTGCTCCGAACAATACCTGATTTTATGTGCGCACATATCTATATGTTATTCAGATGTATATATATATATATATATATCTATAAGTAGGTTATCAATTGAAAACATGTATTTGCAAGAGAATTGAGGTTCTAATGTCACACAATGCACTGTAATGTTGACATTATGCGATGGTTTTATGAAGATATTTGGAGAGTTCTGTTGGAAATCTGATGATTTTACATTGTGCCTTCTGAAAAGCCAAAGATTTTGGTGATTTATTAGCCTCATAACCTTTTTTTTTTAAAGTGGCTGTTTTTCTTCCTTTTTTATCTTGCCGTTCATTTATGTTCTTTTATTCTTGCATCCTGAGAGGCATGCGTTTTAGAAATTGTCTTCTGTTGTTAGGGGATAAAAAGACATGGGATACATAATCCTAAAACTGTTTGAGTAGTTCACTTTTAAAAAAAACTTTTGCTGATAATTTACTCACCCCCATGTCATCCAAGATGTCCATGTCTTTCTTTCTTCAGTCAAAAAGAAATTAAGGTTTTTGATAAAAACATTCCAGGATTTTCTCCTATAATGGACTTCAATGGGGTCCAAACGGTTCAAGGTCCAAATGACAGTTTCAGTGCAGCTTCAAACGGCTTTAAACGATTCAAAGCGACGAATAAGGGTCTTATCAAGCGAAACAATTGCTCATTTCAAAAATAAATAAGTTTAAGTTTTATAAGCACAAATGCTCGCCTTGCTCTGTTCTGTGATGCGCATTCGTGACTCCAACTATTCGAACTCGTTCATCAAAATGAACAAATCTTTTTCGAGTCATGACTCCGAAGGCTCCTAGATAAGACCCTTATTCATCGTCTGGTGTCGATTTAAAGCCCTTTGAAGCTGCACTGAAACTCTCATTTGGACCTTAAACCGTTTGGTTCCCATTGAAGTCCATTATATGGAGAAAATCCTGGAATGTTTTTATCAAAAAAATTCTCAGCAAAAGTGTTTTTTTTTTAAGTGAACTACTCTTTTAAGTGCTAACAATTAGGTTTTTTCTTGTTACCTTGCCCTAATCGGGCGCATCCTGATAAAAAGACAATGATTCTATCTTTTCTCTGTACAGGTGCAATCACACTGACAACACTTTGCTGCAGCGAAGTGACAAAGTAATTCAATTTCAATGAGAGTTGGCAGCAAACATCTTACGCGGAGTTCAAATCCCGCAGCTGTATACAAAAAACAAACGGTCTGATACGCTATTATATTTATCGTTTCATGCATCATTTAACGTACAGGGAAAAAATATTTGATGTTTGATTCTTATTTTTGGCCAGAATAAGCTACAGAGTGGACCAGACTTTATGCCAATAGTCAAACGTCTGACTCTGTGACACTAGCCAAATACTGCATCTTTTCAATGGATTGTACTGTTGTTCAATACGGTGCTGATGAAATATCCAAAAGACTTTCAGTAGACGACACCTTAAGTTTAGGGTCTAATTCTCACTATTAACTATGACTTTTGCCTTCATAAACTCCTGAATTACTGCTTATTAATAGGTGGTTATTAAGTTTAGGTATTGGGTAGGATTAAGGGATGCAGAATATGTGCTTTATTATTAATAAACACCCAATATCCTGTATAATGCATGCTAATAGTGAGAATTGGACGCTAAACTAAAGTGTTACCGATGTTTAGTTTTTAAAGTGACCTTTATACAGCCTAACTATCTTTCAGCCTTGTTTTCATCCATGTTAAATTCAATATGGTGTCTATCCTGACTAAGGTATGTTATCAGACAGTTGATTGAAAAATAAATCATGGGCAACAACCACTGAATTCTTGCTGTATTCTTGCTCTCCTATTTTCACCATTTTTAAGTTCTTAATTGAAAATAATCTACAACTGAAAAAATGTTTGACTTTAATTGTTCCAGTTGATGTATTTGTTTAAAGGGTATATCATGTTTTTAAATCATTCATTTTTACTTATAAATCATACATTTGTGGTCTATATAAAGCATAACTGCAATGCTTGGGTATGAATTCCTCATTATTATAGCTCCACAGGCCCCATTTTCTACTCCATTTCTGGTGTTTCTGTGCGCAAGTCGTTTCAATGCGGCCCCTTTAAATGAAAAGGCGGTACGCCTTACCCCGCCCCCTTTCCAGGTCGCTGAGTTCACGGTCAGCTCAACTCAGGTTCAACTCTCGGCGTTCGGCCATTATTGTAGTTTCGATAAGAGATACGATTACTATAGCTTCAAAGAACATTTTTATCCACACGTTAACAAAATGTCAACAACGGAAGACTTGTCCCACCAAGCCTTACATGTTCGAGCCAGAGCGAGCGATTTGAAAAAGACGACGACGACGACGACAAACCGTCTTCATATGGAGGCAGGTATGTAAGTTAACTATGTTGTGTTATTAGTGAAAGTCGACTATTTCTCTTGTTAAAACAAGCACACTGATAAGATAAATGACTGCGGTCTGATCTTACCACTAAAAATCTGTATTGATAATAATTTGATAACTTACGTTTATAAAGCATCAGGAAACACAGCAGCTAAATGATAGAAGGAATTTACCCGATCGGCAAACCCTTCTGTATACTGGCTGAGGTTGTTGAAGTGGGGATCCTTGAAGTGCTTCAGGTCACTACATCCAACAACCGAACATTTTGACTGAGCCCTCTCGTAACTTCTGCATCATTGAGCTTGGACTACAAAATCAGAGCGAGATATAATAATAATGGTGGATTGCTCGTAGTGATGGACCGGTAGTCGATGTCCTTATTTGTCAGTTCCGCTGCAAATACGGTGACGTACTTGCTCAAAAAACGTCATAGACAACAGAAAAATCTGAACAGGTTGAAAAATATGACCAAAACGGAATATAAAGATATAAACGAAGCACCTGAAGAGAATAATTTAATCTTTTCTGTACTTATAAACAATCCAAATCTACAACAAAATGCATTTAAGGGCTAAAAAAGTGGATTTTGCATGATATGTCCCCGTTAATGAAAGCACAATAAATAGTTTGTGTATAGTTTCCAAAATACAGTACAGACAAATATGTTAGTAAACTTACTTTTAAACTTCAGGTTTCGGTATAACCGCGAACAAAGAGAACTACAAAGTTCGTCTGCTTGACATGTTATCACTGTGAAGCTGCTTTGATACAATCTGTATTGTGAAAAGCTCTATATGAATAAATGTGACTTGACTTGACAGTGTTATCGCATTAAAGGCAGAACGAGGATAAACATTGGGCCAGCGTTTTCTCGCTGGCGTGAGCTGAAGGAGGAGGAGGAGGGCCGACCGATGGGGACTTGGCTATCATGCTTTTGGACTAGTAAGTATTTTGCTTTCTATCTTTGTTTTTTTTGTAATGCATATTGAACATTTGAAATGTATCAAACTGAAAGATTTTTGTGGCTGAATTTTATACACATGTATTTTAAAACAGCTAGTTTTTTGTTCTAAATTCAAATACTGCAAATATTCAGTTAAAAAAAAAATACAGATTCAAGTTTTCAAGATGAAGAAATTCAGAACTTCAAATTGAGTTTTCTAAAATTCAATGTCAAAAATTCTGGTCTTAGAGAAAGTAGGTCACAGGTCATCAATGATAAAATAGTGTAAATACTGCTGGAAAACAGTGAAAAATCAACCTCATTAATTATTCATGGCCCAGTGCATGATGGGAACACCAGTATCAGAAAAGCTGAGTAATTTTACTTAATTTTATAATTTTGATATTTACACTTTCATTTCTACACGATCTGAATCGAGTTTTACTATAGAATTTACTTTTTTTTTTAAATTCTTGCCTGAACTAAAAATTTTCATGTAAATTACATTGTTTTTCTGTAGTACACCACAAAATCATTTTTATCAGTCTGTGGGAAGAGGTATACAAATGTTAACAAAACCATTGTAGGGACTCAGGAATTGGAATTTGTGAGTATTGAAAACGATCAGGATAGTGTGTTTTAGCGTCTATTTCGTCCCCTCTATCTCCGCTGGGGTCTGCCCACTTTTTCATTATTTTCAAATATTGCCAGTGGGTGGAGTCAGGCTCTGACCAGGGGTTTAGTTAGTTACCCTTTAAGTGTATAATGCATACTAATGCACATACATAGAACCATTCTTGCTAACCCTCTTTCTCTACTGGAAAAGGCACACCATTCTGCACAATAATCTGTAGGCCTACTTTATTTATTTAGGTCATTTTTGAGTGTCTAAAGCTGTGTGAGTGTGTACTGTATATGTACTGTACCGTATTATGCACATTCAGCACATTATGTGACTGGTGCAATGATCGTAACAACTGACTCTCTTGGGACATGAGGCACATCTTTTACACCAAACTCAGCACACATTCATCTACCCACTCTCTGCTTTCTGCATGGCTATTTTCAACCCTTTGCAAAGAACTGGGTCAAATGTGTCATCTGGGGCTGATCACATTCAAGCTAAATATTCACTGAGATACACTTACCTAAAAGAAGAGTAACTTACCTAATATTATTAGGAACACCATACTAATACTTGACCCCTTTCGCCTTCAGAACTGCCTTAATTCTACGTGGCATTGATTCAGACAAGGTGCTGAAGGCATTCTTTAGAAATGTTGGCCCATATTGATAGGATAGCATCTTGCAGTTGATGGAGATTTGTCGGATGCACATCCCAGGGCACCGAGAGCTCCCGTCCACCACATGCCCAAAGATGCTCTATTGGGTTGAGATCTGGTGACTGTGGGGCCATTTTAGTACAGTGAACTCATTGTCATGTTCAAGAAACCAATTTGAAATGATTCGAGCTTTGTGACATGGTGCATTATCCTGCTGGAAGTAGCCATCAGAGGATGGGGACATGGTGGCCATAAAGGGATGGACATGGTCAGAAGCAATGCTCAGGTAGGCCGTGGCATTTTAAACGATGCCCAATTGGCACTAAGGGGCCTAAAGTGTGCCAAGAACATCCTGCACACCATTACACCACCACCACCAGCCTGCACAGTGGTAACAAGGCATGATGGATCCATGTTCTCGTTCTGTTTACGCCAAATTCTGACTCTACCATCCGAATATCTCAACAGAAATCGAGACTCATCAGACCAGGCAACATTTTTCCAGTCTTCAACTGTCCAATTTTGGTGAGCTCTTGCAAATTGTCGCCCTCTTTATCCTATTTGTAGTGGAGATGAGTGGTACCCGGTGGGGTCTTCTGCTGTTGTAGCCCATCTGCCTCAAGGTTGTGTGTGTTGTGGCTTCACAAATGCTTTGCTGCATACCTCGGTTGTAACGAGTGGTTATTTCAGTCAAAGTTGCTCTTCTATCAGCTTGAATCAGTCGGCCCATTCTCATCTGACCTCTAGCATCAACAAGGCATTTTCGCCCACAGGACTGCCGCATACTGGATGTTTTTCCCTTTTCACACCATTCTTTGTAAACCCTGAGAAATGGTTGTGTGTGTAAATCCCAGTAACTGAGCAGATTGTGAAATACTCAGGCAACAACAACCATGACACGCTCAGAAATTGCTTAAATCACCTTTCTTTCCCATTCTGACATTCAGTTTAGAGTTCAGGAGATTGTCTTGACCAGGACCACACCCTTAAATGCATTGAAGCAACTGCCATGTGATTGGTTGATTAGATAATTGCATTAATGGAGAAATTGAGCAGGTGTTCCTAATAATCCTTTAGGTGAGTGTATATCTGCTACTCATTGCACAAACTACACAATGTTTATCATTGTTTTATGATTGATTTGAAAAAGCTTTTTTTCCCGCTACTTCCCTTTATTTCTGGATTATGGGATGAAATTTATGTCTAACATGTTTTGGGCAGTTTTTGCAAGATTCACTCAGCCAGAGAATATCCTGAATGTCCAATCACTTTTAAAATGTTGGCTTTCTTCAAATGACTCTAAAATGACTGTGCATTAATTACATGAGTATTGTGTGCTGTGAATTTGTCCTGTTGGATGACATTCATAACATACTTCAACGTGTGTGTGTGTGTCATGCAAGTGTTGCTGTGATTTTCATGACATAAATGACACCTGTGACAATAGTTTTCTCCACACATTTTAAAGGCAAGCAAGATACATTCAGTACAGGGCATGTTTCTTGTTTGTTTGTTGTTGTTTTTTGTTCTTTTTCATTTTTTCTCGTTGCATGACAAATTTAACATATTCAGGCAAAATTACCATATGAGGGAGTGCACTAAATGTATATATACATTAGTTCAGGTTAACTAATGATAGTTCAGTCTTGCTAATGATTATGCATGTTGATTTAAAAAGATCAATCATTTCGATGCCTTTCCATCTTGCCAAAAAATGTTTCAGAAACCGACTCAGGTGCAGAACTTACAGAAGTCATTGAGCACGAATAAATACAAAGAGACATTAGAAACAACCAAAGCTGAATACAGAAGTGAACACTAACCCCATTCAGAAGTGACCCAGGACCTGCTTGACCTTCATAGAGTAAAGCTGCGTTCACAATACCAGCGGCACAATCACATTTTCTGACACATTTTTCATTTTTGGGCGACACATTTCTTTGTAACTGTGTCCAGCGATGCGAAGTTGAGAAATGGTCTGAAACACTTTTGTAGGCCCAAACCCTGAAGCGAGTTAGCAATTTAGCACTTCCATTGTCCTGAAGTAAATGGGTTGATGGTTAAATGGCTGGAATAAGGTCAGCGTGAATAAGTTTAAGACACTTTCATGTTTTATTTTACGACATAAATCACGTACAAACGACAAAAAAACAAATGAAATTGGATTTTTTTTTTCAAATCTGATTAAAACGACATATGGAGGTGGATTTGAAATGCGATTCCAATCAGATTTTTACAGATTCCTACACATCTGGACTGTCTGCCTGAAAAGATCTGATTTGAGAAGAAATCTGATTGGCCTGCCGTCTGAATATAACCGCTGGCAGTGTGACGTAGCGTAAAGCTGAATAAGTGGCAGAAAGCTCTTTGAGCTTTTTTTTTCCCCAGAAAACACGTAGTGCTTTCCAATAAAATTTCAAACAACAGAAAAAAATTGCTAAGTGTAACAAATACATATAATCTCAGTAGCTTGCGGGTCTGGTTCCTCAAATGCAATGCATAATAATAATAAATTAAAAGATTACAAAACTGATCTCAGTTCAATATAAAGGGTCTCTGTTTGGGTTGAACGATATGTTTTTGTCTTTTTGTTTTGACTGGGAACTATGAAAGCTTGTTTTTGCCACGGAATAAAAAAGGTAATTACGACTTTTAACTCACAATTCTGACTTTCTCAGAATTCTCAAGCCAAAATTGTGTTATAAGCTCGCAATTGGAAAGGAAAAGAATGAACGGTTTAAAAGTTGCAGTCAACTTTTGAAAATGCGAATTTGTATCTCACAATTCAGACTTTTCTTCTTGCAATTATGTCTCACACTTCTGAGAAATTGCAAGTTATAAACTTTAAAGTGCGAAAAAAGGTCAGAAATGTGAGATATAAACTTACAATGGCGAGATATATTGTCAGAATTGTGAGATAAAAAGTTGCAATTGAATTCTTTATTTTTTATTCTGTAGCAGAAACAGGCTTCCATGGGGTTCGGCAGCATGCTATCAATTACAACAGAAAATAGTTTGCGTTTATGATTTAGTTTGCATTTTTTTACAAATGCAATTGTGTTTTAAATGTTAAATTCCTACCCAAATGTTAAAATACATACCATTTTGAAAGTGTAATGACAAGACTAGCCAAAACTAATGCGAGAAAATCACTTCTCTGGGCAAAGTGTCTGATTTTTCAACATGGTCCTCACTGCAGAACACGACATTCAGGGGAGGAGTTGGATCCAGATTCAACTCCTCCCACCTTACATATACCTTAACCTACCCCATCTCTGCCCCTGAATCCCTAACCCCACCCCTAATCCTACCCATCTCCGCCCCTGATCCCTAACCCCACCCCTAATCCTACCCATCTCCACCCCTGATCCCTAACCCCACCCCTAATCCTACACATCTCCACCCCTGATCCCTAACCCCACCCCTAATCCTACACATCTCCGCCCCTGATCCCTAACCCCACCCCTAATCCTACCCATCTCCATCCCTGATCCCTAACCCCACCCCTAATCCTACCCATCTCCGCCCCTGATCCCTAACCCCACCCCTAATCCTACACATCTCCACCCCTGATCCCTAACCCCACCCCTAATCCTACACATCTCCGCCCCTGATCCCTGAACCCCACCCCTAATCCTACCCATCTCCACCCTGATCCCTAACCCCACCCCTAATCCTACCCATCTCCGCCCCTGATCCCTAACCCCACCCCTAATCCTACCCATCTCCACCCCTGATCCCTAACCCCATCCCTAATCCTACACATCTCCGCCCCTGATCCCTAACCCCACCCCTAATCCTACCCATCTCCGCCCCTGATCCCTAACCCCACCCTAATCCTACCCATCTCCGCCCCTGATCCCTAACCCCACCCTTAATCCTACCCATCTCCGCCCCTGAACTGACCCCACCCTAATCCTACCCATCTCCACCCCCTGATCCATAACCCCACCCTAATCCTACCCATCTCCACCCCCTGATCCCTAACCCCACCCTAATCCTACCCATCTCCACCCCCTAGTCCCTGACCCCACCCCTAATCCTACCCATCTCCACCCCCTAATCCCCTGACCCCACCCCTTAGATCTGGATCCAACTCCGCCCCCTGGATCTTGTGTACGGCAATGAGGTGCTACTGGATTTTTCAGCTGAGCCTCACATTTTAGCTTCAAACCTTGTGGTGCGTTTGCCCATGTCATTTCAAAATGCATTACTGTAAAGAACATTTTTATTTTTATAAGCTGAGATTGGTCCGAATGATTTCCTGTGGAAACTGACAGCATACCATATGATGAGTTTTGGGTTTAGGAATCATTTTGGTTCTGAGACACTGCACATTGTAATATTTGGTAATGACTTATGGGAAATTAACAATAGATATTTAATCTAGCAAATCTGTGTCTTTCTCTCTGAAATAATGGAATGACACAAAGACATTAAAAGTGAAGCGCTTCGTTTTTCATTGTCACTGACGCAGCTTGTATTTGTCAAACACACAAAGCAATACTAGCACAGTTCTCTGGTCATGTTAACCTATGACCCTTCATGACTATTTGTGAACTATGATCTTAAAATTATGACTCTGTCCAGTGCAAAGGATGCTGACCGCTCAAGCCAAGCCCCACACATATGATGCCTTGCAAAATTATTCAGACCAGGAACCAAAATTTAAATTTTGATGAATTACAAATCTTGCATAACAGGTGATGTATCTTCTGCACCACCAAACAGAGATTTACAAAATTAACAGTCACCGCTATATCCAGCCCAGTCATTCCAGAACATGTATATGAGTGAAATGAAACAAGAATAAAAAATGTTGTAGGATGGGACTTTTTTCAGATTTTGTTGTTGAAATTGATTTGATGTTTGGATGGGTGTGGTTTGCTATTGGTGGATCTCATGTGAGTGACAGGTAGCCCCGCCCTCGAGCTAGTAAACACTTGTTATCAGACTTTAACAGTGTTAACACTCAAATGAAGATATTTTTTTTTTGATTTTCAATCTAGAGTATGTAATGCTGTTGCTATACTGTTGCCACAACCCATTTACATGGCAATCTTTTTTGGCAAATTCTTATGAATTCATTCATGTTTCATACGATCTGCTTACGCCCCACTGATGGTTAGGTTTAGGGTGCGGTGGTGTTAGGGATCAGGCAATAGCAATAATACTGACTAAGAGACTTGTTTTTAAACAAGTGAATTGGTGAAGGTCTAAATATGTTTGCAAGGTACCATATACACACTCGCACACCCCTCCCATAACTGCACAGATTCTCTTAAAGGGACAGGTGCACTGTTGTAAACACAAGGAGAGATGGAAAGGAAGGGATATGGAGGAAGACTTGTGATGTGTCCAAACAGCTGTTTGCAGTTTCTGCATGTTGTTCCCGTCACACACCGGAGTCTTTGCCACGCTCTCCTGCACTGCGAGAATGGAATGTGACAGGCAGCGAACAACGCCCCAACACACGGGGACAGGCACCTTAGAAACTGCTTCGCTCACGTCAAGTCCATTTTTACGAGTCACTCGGGTGCAACGCCAGCAACCGAGAGTCTGATCGAAAGAGTCACTGCATGCACACACACAAACACTCGCTCATACTTTCTTGAACACACATCCGCACATCCAGGCCCACGCGGAATCTACGCAGAGTTCGGCAGGATTCAGAAACTGCTACACATCGTTCACCCCGCACATCTTGGTTTAATAAATATTTGATAAAGTTTCCAGCTGCCAATAATAATGTAGCACTCCTAGCTTCCTTTAACTCATTTTATCACGTTTAATCCATTGCACAGAATTCCGTAGTGGAAAGAGGGGAATTCTGCAGTGGAAACTGGAATTCTGTTGTGGAAACTGGAATTCTGTAGCAGAAACAGTAGAATTCTGCAGGGGAAACTGGGATTCTGCAGTGGAAACTGGATTTCGTAGTAGAAACAATGGAATTCTGCAGGAGAAACTGGAATTCTGCAGTGAAAACTGGAATTCCGTAGTGGAAACAATGGAATTCTGCAGTGGAAACTGGAATTCTGTTGTGGAAACTGGATTTCCGTAGTGGAAACAGTGGAATTCTGTGTGGAAACTGGAATTCTGCAGTGGAAACTGGAATTCGCGAATGTGGAAACAGTGGAATATCTGCAGGGAAATTGGAATTCTGCAGTGAAAACTGGAATTCCGTAGTGGAAACAATGGAATTCTGCAGTGGAAACTGGAATTATGTAGTGGAAATAGTGGAATTCTGCAGGGGAAACTGGAATTCTGCAGTGAAAACTGGAATTCTGTAGTGGAAACAATGGAATTCTGCAGTGGAAACTGGAATTAAGTTGTGGAAACAGTGGAATTCTGCGTGGGAACTGGAATTCCGTAGTGGAAACAGTGGAATTCTGCGTGGAAACTGGAATTCTGTAGTGGAAATATTGGAATTCTGCAGTGGAAACTGGAATTAAGTTGTGGAAACAGTGGAATTCTGCGTGGGAACTGGAATTCCAGCGTGGAAACAGTTGAATTCTGCGTGGAAACTGGAATTCTGCAGTGGAAACTGGAATTCCGTTGTGGATACAGTGGAGTTCTGCAGTGGAAACTGGAATTCCATAGTGGGAAAAATGGAATTCTGCAGTGGAAACTGGAATTCTGTTGTGTAAACTGGAATTCTGTAGTGGAAACAGTGGAATTCTGCAGTGGAAACTGCAAGAAAGTCCAGATTCCGTCTGGGCCTGCTGATAAAGAAGATTTGTGACACTCTCATTCACCTCCTTCAATCGGCAGTACTTCCTCCTGGAAGACTTTAGTCTCTCCGAATAAGGAAATAGAAAAGTTGTTGTTCGTTTGTTTCTGTGATGACAGCCGTGTCCATGTTTAATTGGTAGGTTATGTTGGGATATTTGAGTAGGGTTACAGAGAGCGTGGTATCGGTATGGGCTGGAAGCATGTTGCAGAAGGCATGCAGGTGTTGTAATATACGGGAGAGCAGAAAAGCAATGGTACGCCGTGTTGCGTCTTTTCCACCTCGCTTTCTTCGTCTTTTCAGGCTGCACATGTTCATGTCATCTCTCTAGTTCCCTCACGCACGTGACTCTTTCTTGGAGTGAGGCTTGTTGCCCAGGAGAGCATCCATCTCGCTCACAGTCTGAGGCGTCATTTGAGACAGCACCTGAAGAGAATAGGAAAATAATGTTATGAAGGCTGAGTCTCATTGATCAAAAGTGTCAGTAAAAACATTCTATTTTAAATCAAAGCTGCTCTTTTGAACCCTCCAATCAGTCATCGAAGAAATGTATCACAGTTTCCTCAGAAATATCAGGCAACACTAATATTTTCAACATGGGTAATAATAAGAAATGCTTCTTGAACATCAAATCAGAATATTAGAACCCTTGTGAAAAAGAAGTACACTTTAGCACTTTATTTATTCATGTAAATAATATATTTCAAAAGAATATGTGAATTGAATGTAATGCCTTCTGACACTAGTTCACACATGTTATTTACAATTAAATGAAAATATATTATAGTTTGCATTTATGCAATAAGTTGAACTTAAGAGTGTTTTAACCCACTTTAGTACAGCTTCAGTATGTCAACATACTCATAATTGTCTTTGAATATGGTTAAAGTGTACTGATAAGCATTCATGGTAAACCAAAATGTACTTTAATCTATTGAAACTTGAATGACATGTATTTAAATATATTTGTAATTGCACATTTATGTGCAATGATAAGTTTGCAATTTAGTACATTTAAAAATATTTACAAATAACACGCTACAGTTAAAATCTTAATCCTGTACTTTACATGTGCTTTATTTAGTATGTTAGTTGACACGTCAAAATAAGTGTACATTCTTTAAAGCACCACAAAATACTTTATTGTTATTTATAAAACTTAATAATAAACATACAGTATTATATCACCGGGCTGCAAATAAGTATAGTTTTTAAAATTTTTATTTACATTTAAGTAGGACTGTCAAACAATTAATCACGATTAATTGCATCCAAAATAAAAGTTTGTGTTTACATAACATGTGGGTGCACTGTGTATAATTATATTGTATATATGTATATATATATATATATATATATATATATATATATATATATATATCACACACATGCATGTATATTTAAGAAAGAAAAATATTTATATATAAAATATTAATATATAATATAAATTATATATATATCTATATACAGTATATACATAAAAAATCTTAAATATATACAAGCATGTGTGTGTATTTATAAATATAAAATAATTACACACAGTGCACGCACATATATTATGTTAAACACAAACTTTTATTTTGGATGCGATTAATCGCGATTAATTGTTTGACAGCCCTACTTTTAAGATTTAAAGTGCACTACGAGTACACGTAATACAACTAAGCACACTTCTTTTTTCACAAGGGAATGATTTCTGAAGGATCATTTAATGAAGGAAGAGTAATTGCAGTTATACTATAAACATTCCTTCCTTGACCTTCTTTCAAAAAACATTTTAAAAAGCCTTTGAGCGGTAGTGTGTGTGTGTGTGTGTGTGTGTGTGTGTGTGTGTGTGTGTGTGTGTGTGTGTGTGTGTGTGTGTGTGTGTGTGTGTGTGTGTGTGTGTGTGTGTATTACCCGCAGGGCTTCGAGGTTCTCAATAAGTTGGTCTGTATTGGAGACACCAAGAAGTACAGAACTAACCCCTTCACTGCGCAAACACCATGCTGAGTGAGAGATTTCACAATATCTTACTTTAGACAAGCACCTTTTTTTAATTAAAGACATTTGAATGAATGAATGAATTTAATGACCGTCTGATGCATATTGCGTGTAAAAATGGCAAGCACTTCTCAGTCTGGCATGCTCCAATATTGACTCTACACAACTTAGCACATATACGTGGATGATTATTGGCCCGAAAAAGCCTGAAAGTCGATCAGACCATTAGCACCAATAGTCAAAATCCAGGCTGAGCCGAGAGACACTCACCAATGGCGAGTTGAGCAGCCGTGCAGCCCAGCCTGTCAGCCACCAGGTGGAGCTCTTTGATTTTTGCAAGCTGTCTGCGCCCTTCTTCACTGTACACTCGCTCCTTCAGCCACTGATAACCCTAATACACAATCATTGAGATCACTGAGTACAGGGATATAACATCATTAGATGAGAAAATATCAAATCAAATGACAATGAGAAATTGAAAAGAGGGAGACAAACTCTTCAAGACTCACTTTCATTGCGGCTCTTGAACAGTCTGGAACACCATCACTGTATTTTCCTGTGATCAGCCCACATGCGAGAGGAGACCAGGTCATCGCTCCAACGCCTGGCATGACATGTGACAGTCACAAGAGTTGACATCTGTTCTAATTAAACCTCAAATCCAACAATTAAAGTAATAATTTAAAAAAATATCATAATTTAAGAAGTTGGGCATTACAAAACCATAATATTGTGGTATGAATGACTTTTTCTGTACATTTGTCATTCAGCTCAGCTATTTTCAGGCTGGAACGTGGGGTTAGTGTCATTAAACAGCCCTTGCCGGTAGATTATGTACTAAGAAATATATTTTAATAGCGTAAAACGTTTAAAAAACAAAAATGAAAAAGACTTAAAGGGAGGCTATTTGGACATCGGGCCTCATTTTCCAAGTTAGCCTTAAGGGGTCGCACACCGGACACGGCGTCGCGCAGCAGCAGCGCCACGGTGTTTAAAATTCGAACACATTATTCTCTATGAGTGTACACACACCGGCGGCGCCATTCGCGCGCTCTGTCCGCGGCGCGCCACCGACGGCTCGGGACCGTGTTCAGGAACCCTGCAGCGCCACAGAGCGCCATTTACATAGTTTTATATCAAATTTAAATTATTTTTGTCTCAAATCATTGCTAATGGGTCCTGACTTCGCCCTATCCTGCAATATACATTTCGTTTTGTATTCATTTGCAGAAATCAGCTGCTTGAATGACAATTGCTGATGTTATTGGATTTTTCAGGTGAGATTCTCAATTCATTCAGTTAACGGATGCTCCTGAGGTAAAGTTTTCAGACTGCAGACTCAGCAACGATTGTATTTAATTGTGCAGTACCAATAATTACATAGAACATACATTATCTTCATCTCCTGTCATCAAACATTACAATATTGCTGGCCATACACTGATGAGAAAGTGCGCGTCCGGTGTGCGACCCCTTTAGTGTTATTTATCAGTGGAGACAGTTTAAAAAAATTCATCCAGTCATTCCAGTTGCATAGGCTCAGCGTGCAGTCGCAGTGGAAACTGGAATTCTGTAGTGGAAACAGTGGAATTCTGCATTGGAAATGGGAATTCTGTAGTGTGAAACAGTGGAATTCTGCAGTGGAAACTGGAATTCTATTGTGGAAACAGTGGATTTCTGCATTGGAAATGGGAATTCTGTAGTGTAAACAGTGGAATTCTGCAGTGGAAACTGGAATTCTATTGTGGAAACAGTGGATTTCTGCATTGGAAACTGGAATTCTGTAGTGGAAATAGTGGAATTCTGCATGGAAAACTGGAATTCCATAGTGGAAACAGTGGAATTCTGTCAGTGGAAACAGTGGAATTCTGCAGTGGAAACTGAAATTCCGTTGTGGAAACAGTGGAATTCTGCATTGGAAATGGGAATTCTGTAGTGGAAACAGTGGAATTCTGCAGTGGAAACTGGGAATTCTGTAGTGGAAACAGTGGAATTCTGCATTGGAAATGGGAATTCTGTAGTGGAAACAGTGGAATTCTGCAGTGGAAACTGGGAATTCTGCAGTGGAAACAGTGGAAACTGCATTGGAACTCTGTAGTGGAAACAGTGGAATTCTGCAGTGGAAACGGGAATTCTGTAGTGGAAACAGTGGAATTCTGCATTGGAAACGGGAATTCTGTAGTGGAAACAGTGGAATTCTGCATTGGAAATGGGAATTCTGTAGTGGAAACAGTGGAATTCTGCAGTGGAAACGGGAATTCTGTAGTGGAAACAGTGGAATTCTGCAGTGGAAATGGGAATTCTGTAGTGGAAACAGTGGAATTCTGCAGTGGAAATGGGAATTCTGTAGTGGAAACAGTGGAATTCTGCATTGGAAACTGGAATTCTGTAGTGGAAACAGTGGAATTCTGCATTGGAAACGGGAATTCTGTAGTGGAAACAGTGGAATTCTGCATTGGAAACGGGAATTCTGTAGTGGAAACAGTGGAATTCTGCATTGGAAACGGGAATTCTGTAGTGGAAACAGTGGAATTCTGCATGGAAACTGGAATTCTGTAGTGGAAACAGTGGAATTCTGCAGTGGAAACTGCAAAAAGTTCAGGATTCTGTCTGGGCGTGCTGTTAAAGAAGATTTGTGACACTCTCATTCACCTCCTTCAATCGGCAGACTTCCTCCTGGAAGACTGAAACTTTAGTCTCTCCGAATAAGGAAATAGAAAAGTTGTTGTTCGTGGCATTTCTGTGATGACAGCCTCCAGTTGCATAGGCTAACGTGAGTCAACTGTAACTGCTAGCCTGCCATTAAAAACTAGTTTACCCACTCCACAGTTCACCAAAAGTTTGATTTTTAACATTATTCTCTCAACAGACATTTACATCGATAGTCTGGCGTAAAATTTATTTGATTTGGTGAACTGTGGAGTGGGTAAAACTGTTTTTAATGGCAGGCTAGCAGTGACCATTGACTGCGCTAGCCTAGCACCAGTGCTTTTGAACATTTTTGAAGTTTTTTGAAAACTGAAAATCTTGCTCTGTTCTGTGTGACTCTCCTGTTCGAACTCGTTCATCAAATGAACAAATCTTTTCTGAGTCAATTCGATTCATTTCGTTCGTTGAATAAACCAAATGACTCGAAAAAAGATTTGTTCGTTTTGATGAACGAGTTCGAAACAGGAGAGTCACAAATGCGCATCACATAAAACTTAAACTTTTTTTTTTAAATGAGCGATCGTTTCACTTGATAAGACCCTCGTCTGGAATCGTTTAAAGCCCTTTGAACAGTTTGCGGTTTGCTCTAAAACTGTCTTTTGGTCCTTGAACCGTTTGGTACCCAGTAAATTGCATTATATGGAGGAAAAATCCTGGAAACGTTTTCATTAAAAAACTTAATTTCTTTTGAACTGAAGAAAGAAAGACATGGACATCTTGGATGACATGGGGAGAGTAAATTATCAGCAAAAGTTTTTTTTTAAAGTGAACTACTCCTTTAATATACAGTAGAGTGATCAGTCATGACTATGGCCTGCATACTACATATAGGCAAAAATCTGAGCAACTTCCATTTGATTGAATGGCACATTTTTTGGTTTAATAACACATTTGGTATAATGAATGATTCAGAAGGTAACTTTTGTGGACTGACCGATCTTGTGGTAGAGCTCTGGCAGCTGTACCTCCACTTTATCCCTCTGGAAATAGTGATACTCGGCCTGCTCGCATACTGGTGGGATTAAGTTAAACTGCCTCGCTACAGAGTATGCCTCCTGAACACACACACAGAAGAGAAGAAAAGGTTACAGTTACAGGACAGGACTGTCCTTTCTGTGGCCGAGATATGTAACAACCAGTGTTGTGTACAGCAGTGTTTAGAAGTCATTAAAAGAAATTTAAAGGTGACAAATATCAACAAAATGTAAAAAATGCATCAATACCTCATCAATTCTTCTTCCAAAAAGGTGTTTTGTCTTACCATGATTCACTATAGTAAGCTTATTATATTAGTGTTTATATTTTAGGTTTTCGTGGGAAATTGCGTACATGCGTCACTCGCTTCGTCATATCCGTAAATAGAGAAAAGATGCTCCGGCTACTTTAATGTGTGTGTGTGTATCGAGTGAGAAAGGTTGACATGGAGTGGGTAAATCTCCAAACTCACCCATGTTACAAAATAACCGTGAACAGAGGAGAGTCTGCCAGCAAATAGAGAACGCGACAGAGCTTGTAATAAAACAGGAATCAACATCGGCTTGGCTTTTCGTGGATGGAAAGAACTAAGGAAACTGAAATGCGGAGATCGCGTTTGTATTACTCAACAGGCGAGGAAGGTATTTTATTGAACAGATAAATTGCCAATTAATAATTAATTGTTATAGTATGCACTCCTAGCCGCCTGAAGTGCATACTACATTGAATTTCACAGACTTTTGCTTCACCATTTGCACGCGAATTTCCCACACAAAACGCTCGTCTAAACGCAGAATAAAAAGTGATGACGCAATGCTACTTTTGCGTTTTCTCTTCAGAATCGTTTCCGTGTAAACATAGCCTAAACTGGTTAAATCACTTAAGCCTATAGTGAATGTTTTATGAGCAGTAAGATAACTATATTCATCCGCAGTCACACAAAGCCGACGCACAACCAAAACAATGCTGTTCCACAAAATTCATGCAGTTTTGTTTCTAACCACTCAGAGGGCCAAAAGTTACACAGTGTACCTTTAAATAAAAATTTTATATTGTGTGATAGTAGTTTATTTATATTCATAATAGTGTAGTGTTTACAGTAAAAAGTGGCACAAACAAATGTTACATTGCTGTTAATAATCAAACACATTCCCTTGTATTGTTTTTTCATATGTAGCATTTGAAAGTCCAATGGACCAGGTAAATTGGACAGTTCAGTTAGAAAAAAAATGTTTTGAGTTCCTGAATCTTCTTATTCATAGTGAAATTTTTAGTTTATATGTAAAATAGGGCTGTGCAAAGATTAATTGCAATTAATTGGATTCAAATAAAAGTTTGTGTTTACATAATTTATGTGTGTGTGCTGTGTATAAATATTTTGTATATATAAATTCACACACATGCATGTACTGTATATATTTAAGAAAATGTGTTATTCATGTATAAAATATTTATATTTTTAAAATATAGATTATGTATTTATATATATATATATATATATATATATATATACACAGTATTTATGTGCAAATAATTATTAAAAATCTATATATATTTATATATTTAATTTTTCTTCTTTTTTAAGCACACACATATTATGTAAACACAAACATTTATTTTAGATGCGATTAATCGCAATTTATCTTTGCACAGCCCTAATATAAATATGTTTGTTCAAGTTGCAGATGCATGTAATATAATTGAGAAACATAGAAATAAAATTATACATGATCTTGCTGGATAGCCTTATATTTAAAATGCCATTATGCCCTTGGGTCTTGGTGGCTAGTAGCAGTAACAAGCTTTCTTTTATAGTTGAACTACTATAAATTGCGAGCTCGAGGCTTTACAAGCTACAGATTCAATGTTGCCCAACACTGGTATACATTACAATGGTAAATGTGTAATATTATGGAGATCAGATGGCATGCTTATGGAATGAACTTTGTTATATTGAGGGGCGATAGATCCTACCATGATCTCCATGGCGCTCCAGCGGGACGTGCCCCAGTACATGGCCATACCCTGGTTTATAACAAATGTCATCGCACGTACTACCTCTGAAAGAACATACACACAACAGTGCTCATGATAAGCCATATAGCATAAATTATTCATTCAAAACACATGTCATAAAAGATGTAAAAGCGAAGATAGACCTTCCATGGGGCTGTTGACATCGTTCCGGTTGGCAAAGACAATATCCACGTAATCCAGCTGTAGTCTAGACAGGGACCCTCTGAGACCTGTGGATGCATCACCATCACTGTCTCTGCTTAATTATTATCGTCATAATTATTATCGAGAGAGAGAGAGAGAGAGAGGTGGGGTGAGCAGCCCTTTACCTTCTATGATGTGTTTCCTAGACAGGCCTCTCTCTGTCTCTGCCCTGAGGATTATGAATGCAGATGTCAGAGAGGAGAAAGATATGAAGTCCGAAAATGACTACAGTTTATTCACTGAGTATTAGCATGCTGGAGTACAAGAAGTTAATATTGAATAACTTATATTTCAAACACAATATCTTAACTGTACACTTAAAAATTAATAAATGTAACAAAAGAATGTGAACAATTTTACAGATATTTATATATATGAGTGCTGTCAAAACGATTAATCGGGTTTTATTGTATAATGAGTATCTATATATGTGTGTGTGTGTGTAATATATGCATATACACATACACAAATATATAGAGTATATAAATATGTATATATATTGTATGTACACACACATTATATAAACAAACTTTTATTTTAGATGCGATTAATCATGATTAATCGTTTTGACAGCACTCATTTAAAAAATATATATGTAAATATAAATGTCATTTGTAAATTATTTTAATTTATATGTTCATTTTGACTCTATTCTGATTTATTCATGTTAATCTGTAAACAATTTTACCGATATTTATATATATTAGTGCTGTCAAAACGATTAATCATTTTTTTGTATAAATGAGTATCTTTATAATATATATATTATATATGTGTTTGTATAATATATGCATATGCATATACACAAACATATAGAGTATATAAATATGTATATATACTGTATGTACACACACATATTATATAAACAAACTTTTATTTTAGATGCGATTAATCGTGATTAATCATTTTGACAGCACTCACGTAAAAACATAATCTATATGTTTGTAGAACTGAATACTCACTGTCCTCCCCAGTAGATCTTAGTCGTTACAACATAACTGGACCGTCTGAAACACATTTTTTGGGGGGGAAATGTTGGTTATTATAGTGAGATCAAGCCAAATCCTGTCCTATAATTTTGTTCCATTGAATACTGATAACAGCCACATTTACTCTGAACTCAACCTGACAAGATATAATGTAAAAACTAGGGCTGTCAAATGATTAATCGCGATTAATTGCATTCCAAAATAAAAGTTTGTGTTTACATAATATATGTGGGGTGCACTGTGTATAATTATTTTGTATATATATAAACACACACACATGCATGTATATTTAAGAAAAAAAATATTATTTATATATTTAAGATATTTATATTTATATATAATATAAATTATATATAAATCTATATACAGTATATACATGAAAATATTTCTTAAATATATACAAGCATGTGTGTGTATTTATATATATAAAATAATTATACAAAGTGCACCCACATATATTATGTAAACACAAACTTTTATTTTGGGATGCGAATTAATCGATTAATCGATTTGACAGTCCTAGTAAAATGTTTTCCATGATTAATGTCTGAGAAGAAGAATATGTAAACTCATTTGCCACAAAATTCATCCAAAATGAGAAGCATAAGAATAAAACATCCACCTCCATCCTTTCTTCTTAATGATGTTGCCCAGAGTGATTTCGGCCCTGCAGAAGAAGGAGGACACAAAATCTGAAAACCTATTTTTATTATTATTCTTTGTACACTTGGAAAAAAATACAGATACAGAAAAATCAGAATATGGTGCAAAAGTTCATTTATTTCTGTAATTCAACTTATAAGATGAAACTAATATATTATATAGACTCATTGCATGCAAAGTGAGATATTTCAAGCCTTTATTTGTTATAATTTTGATGGTTATGGCTCGCAGCTTATGAAAACCTTTTCACCATATTCTAATTTTGACTTTGGAGTGTTCATAGCTGTAACATTTTACCATTAATAGTCTTTTACCATTACAATCACAATCATTAAGAGTGATTATGTTTTTGATAAATCTATATTTTTGTTATTTGTATTGTATCACGTGACTTTGACTAGTTTAATACATGATACGCATGCGCAACAATTGTGAAGAAGAATAAGGAAGGAAGAAAGGTTGGTGCTAGACAGTCTTTTGACCGTGGAAAAGGCTAGAATTCATGTTTGATGAAGTGTAAAGTAGTTCTGTGTTTGATCTGTCTTATGTAACAAGACAAAGAAAAAGTAAAACTTTACATTATGGATTCAAGCATCAAATCCTTTGTGCAACACCCTTGTGGAAATGGCTTAAATTGCCTTGACCCTTGTAAAAACAGTGTGCTCTTGTATTGACTATGCACTTAAAAATCATATATACATAAAACAAAGAAAATACTTAATTTCTACTTAAGTGGGTCATAAAACACTTTTAAGTTCAGCTAAATGCATTTCATAAAAAAATGAATCTATAATACATACATTATGTACACAATAAAGTGATGAAAACATTACATTAGTTCGCACTTAAGTATGTCCCCTGGGGTGAAATTCAAGCTTTTAATGTTGTTAATTATATGTCTATATGTGTTTTTAATATGCTTTATTACAAACCATGTGTAAATTCATAAGTCGAACAGCATTGCTGAATATTTTCTCCTTAAAACTGCAATGAACCAAAGACAGTCTCAAAACACGCTTTGAAATCGCTGGTGTTTCTGACGTCACAAACTACCTTGTAACCAATCGTCAACCAGTGGATCTCTGAGCTGAGTGAGTGAGTGGAGGCGGGGCTCATTTGCATATTAATAGAGCCACGTATTCTAAATGAGGCATGGGTGTAGAGTTACATTCAAGATATTTTAAAGCATTCAAGGAAAAAACGTTTAAACATGACATTTCGGTTATCAAATATGAGTTTTAAGGGATAAAGTTATTGACTAGGGGACTATTTCCGTAATAAGCACTTTTTTGAAGTATGAAAAAGCTTCTAACATGAATAAAGAGTATGTGTACAGGTGAACCAATGACCTTGTGATTAGAGAGGAATGTTCTATCCTGGTTTCTTATTTGCGCTACTAATGTCTGAAATTAAACGGTGCCTTATTTACAGTTTGATTCAATTACAGTTCAATTTGTGAGGCAGATTCTTTTTTAAAAGACCATAATGTCAGCATATTCCTGAAATTAGCTGATGTGAAAACAGAAGCGAGTATGTGAGCATGTAAGTGGTGATGTAGGTCACCAGAGCCGTATGCCAGCCAGATGCCCGCACGCACGCGTGTACTCTAGAAGCGTGAAATGGAAAAACATGCTCCTTCATGTGGAGATGACCCTGCGTTTGAAAGTGACCTGGCTAGCTGGCTAATAGCCATTCATTTTACAGCACTGACTATTTCAAAACTGTTGAACATGAAAATGTTCAAATCATTAAAGAGGTGCTTCACAAAGTGTTGTCAATAAAACTTGGCATGCTGCCTATGCATTTGAAAATGTTGGTGCTACCTGACTAGAGACAATAGAAGAAGGTGGTTGTCTCTCCCTTTTGCCAAATAGGTAGGAAAACTCCAACACCCATAATGCACTGGGCTTATGAGCATTATTGGATGTGCCATACGCCAGCCACTCCCATCAGTCTGCTAAGTTTTAGTCGATTAATGGTGTTGACATAATAGTCTATTAACTTTTGTTCAAATGCATTTAAGATGCAGATGAAAATGCATTAAGGGAAGTGTATTTGGTCAACATTAGTTTACATTTCACAATTTGTAATCAGTCCTAGAGTGTATAGATTTTTAAATATTCAATAAATAGCAGGAAAAACAAACTGCATGCATAATAATATAAAGAATATAGCTGCGGAGCAGCGATGCAAGGAGGGCCCAGCCGGTGGCACCGCAACCCAGTGCCCTTGGTTACCTAAAGGCACCGGGTGGCGTACCGACCGGCTTCGTTTAGTCAGCTGCTGGCCCTTAATTGCCTGCTCGCAGCTACTGTGTGTGTGTGTGTGTGTGTGTGTGTGTGTGTGTGTGTGTGTGTGTGTGTGAGAGCCGGTGGCACCGCCACCTGGTGCCTTAGGGTTATTCTGCACGATGTGCAGAAATGCAGCACCAGCTTTCGGAGGACTTAAATTAATTCAGCTTCAATTACCAATTTGTAGTTTTACCAATTTATCTTACTTTTTTAAACCAAACTATACATTTAAAAGATTAGGGTTATATGCATATTTTGTCATTTAAGAAGTTGTTATGCAAAAAGACAAGGAGCTTAGGAAAAATCATTCAGTGCACACACACACACACACACACACACATAAACACAGACACAGCAACCCACCCCCCTTCCTCCCCTCCCCTCACAGAGACAGACAAGAGACAAGAGGAGACAAAATACACATTCAAACTACAATATCTGTCTTCTTTTGGTCTGAGCTTCTTACTGTTGAATTTGAAAGTTGATCGGCTTGACAGAACAATATACATGGCAAGTTTTGTGACTATAGGTAAAACGAGCAAAGTTATAACACATTTTATGTGTCCTTTTAGTCATAAAACGCATTTTCCTCGCACAGCCAAACCGTTAAGAATATCGAAATCCGTCCGGAATTGAGCATCCTCAATGTCTTGACTTCATGCACACCAGAATTTGGTTAAACACATGCGTTGTAATTTGATGTATTTTCTCCTATGAGATTTTTGCAAACAACCCATAATTCCCAACTTCCATTTGAACTGTCGTAAAAACTTAGAGCACCCGAAAGCTTATAAAACAACTGGCGGTTTGAAGATGGAGTAAAGCATGTCACATTACAGGACAGGTTTTTCAGTACTCTTCCCACCACTGGTGAGAACAAACATGTTGACGTTGCTAGAGGTGTTGTGTAGTGTTACATAGAAACCGTTGCTGCGCAGTTCATGGCCAGTGTTTATGGTTTTATGCGTCAATAAAACACAGCAATTGATACAATCAGAATCAAGGACTGTAACTAAATGTCTTATTTCAAATAATATGCTTAAGTGCAAACTAATTGTAATGTTTGGACACATGCTAATTGCAATTAAATGGAAATGAATTATAGAGTTACAATTTATATTCCAGGGTTATATTATTTATTTACATTTATATGCAATTAGCTGAAAAGTGCTTTTTTGACCCACTTAGTAGGACTTCAAAAGTAACCTACATTTTACTTTATAATTTCATCATAATTACTGCTATTATATCTGAAATATGGCTGAATGTACTGACAAGCATTATGATTAACTAAAACTAAAATATACTTTAATGCATTTCTCTTCAGGAACCTATATGGAAGTTGCAATTTAAAATATAATAAATGTAAAATTTAATAGCACATTAAAGTTCAAGTACATGTGCTTTAAAGCACAAAATGAATGATTTAAAATGCACTTTCATGAAAGTGTACTGTATTGAAGTACATGTAAGTGTCCTTTTTATCATTAATATTATATTTATTCACAAGTACAAGAATTGAAGTGCACATTCAATACAATTAAACACACTTTTTTGCAAAACACATTTAGAAATGTATTGGTAGTAATAAAATCCACACCTGTGGTCCAGTGCAGAACAGCAGAGAAAAGGACATGCAATGTCTAATCCAATATGTAGTTGTGAATCGTACCTGCCTGAAGCATAGACTTCTGCTGTGTCGAACAGATTCACTCCGTTCTCATAGGCTATCGTCATCAGACTCTCTGCCATCTACAGAAGAAAAGATCCACACACAAACACATGCATAAACTGACAGAGATCTGGCCATTTACATACAGTACATGCTCTTGGTTCAAAATATGCTTCAGTTACCATAGAAAAATAACTCAAACTCATGCAGATTAACTTTAACTTTCTAACTTTGCACAGACATGGTAACACATGATCCCTGTGCAATGCCGTTCCTATCGTGAGTGTGATAGAGTACTATAAAAGTTATTTTTTTGCTTTGATTTTACAGTGTTTGACACATTTTCTGTGGTAATCAGATGATGCTGTAAATGCAGTGTAAATTGTATTATATGCAGAATATTCCTTTAAAGGTTTAAAATCTCATCATTTACTTTGCCATTGCAAACCTGTATGACTTTCTTTCTTCAGTGGAACAGAATGTTTTTAGACAGTGTTTTTGGTAACCATTGATTTCCATTGTATCAAAAAAATCTACAACAGACATTTCCATATTATCTTCTTTTATGTTCCATTGTAGATACTGTGGATTTGTAATTACATGAGAGTGAGTACATAATGACAGATGTATCAGTTTATTTTGTTTGAACTACAGAAACTGTATCTCTTTAAGCATGTAAATTACACTGCAGAAAGACGCTGGAAGTAATAGAGCTGCACGATTCTGGATAAATTGAGAATCACAATTTTTTTTGTTTAAGGCGAGACACTGCAGGTGAATTGGATAAAAATTTTAACTTACAGATGTCACTATGAAACTTTACCAGTTAATTACTCGCATAAATAGGAGAAAAATGTATTGCAAGTTTTCTGTAATTTTATGTTAAAATATGCTAATCAGGCTATGTCTAATTAAATATGCGTTCATTTGCATATATTTTGAAGTGACGAATCTGACCATTGAAAAAAACAAGGTTTAAAATTATGTTTGCATTTTGTTGATATATTCAATTAAAAGGCATTTTCAGAGGGGATTATGAATATCTCCTTTTGTTACCCTGTAAATCAGAAAATACTGCCAATAGCTTTAAAAAATAGCTATCCGCCCTATTTTTTAGGGATGGGCAACTGATTAATCGCGATTAATCGCATCCAAAATAAAAGTTTGTGTTTACATAATATATTTGTGTGTAGTGTGTATAATTAATTTGTATATAAATACCCACACATGCATGTATATATTTAAGAAAAATGTGTTATTAATGTATCAAATTTTTATATTTATATATAATATTAATTATGTATAAATATATATAAAGTATATACATGCATATATTTCTTAAATGTATACATGCACGTGTGTGTATTTATATATACAAATTAATTATACACACTACACACAAATATAGTATGTAAACGCAAACTTTTATTTTGGATGCGATTAATCTGATTAATGGTTGCCATCCCTAATTTTTAGGCATAAAATGTCATATAAATCAGGACAGGAATGATCTATCAACAAATCCCTCTGAACAAACCTTCACAGTATAGTTAGGAATATGGCTGTAAAGTTTAGTGTATGTAGGTGCTACAGAAGTGGAAAATCATCACTAGAAGTGTGAGAAAAACTCATTTCGAGAAAACGGCCTTTAAAGATTTTTATGGGATTGCACATTTTGAGTAAAATGGCCCATTTTACTTTCATGATTGGTTGCTGATAAACAGGAAATGACCATATTTGGATCGCAATCACGTAGCAGTGGGATTATTTAGAATGCCATCTTTTGAGGAATTTAGGCGAAATCTACAGACACAAACAGACAAAGTGTAGTAAAATAAAGACATAAATGTGTATTTTGGACTTTTTTTCAGCACAAGTCTGAAAGACTGCATTTTATTGAATACAAATAACCCAAAATCTCAACAAAAAAATTCTCACATTTTTTTGCCTGCCGTGTCTCGCCTTAAAGGTGCTATATGTATTTTTTAGCGGCCTCTATCGGTGATGTTTCAGATTGCAACCAATTTTTACAAGAGCGCTCGTGCTCCTGCCGTGCTCGAACACGAGCGATCACTCACGGTCCACGGCCACACTGAGGCTTCCAACACACCGGAGAAAGCCTCACACAACATGCTGGGAACTCATGTAAACTCCCACTGCGACGTTACAATAATAGGCTACTTTTATCAGCTTGACTGAACTAATGCTCCATGCTCGTACCATGATAACGTTAAATTTGTGGTGTTATCTATAAGGCATTTCACTAACTACTCGTGTATCTTCAGGGCTCAAATGTGGGATTGCGGGTATTGCGCATGATTCTAATCATTCCAGAAGGTCTCCCATTTATAATGCTGGATATTCCCGCAATCGTGATCCACACAGATTATAAAATCAAGTCATTCTTTTAATAACTATCTGCCATACGCAATTTTACAAACAGCGTGAAATCTCAAATTCTCTTCTCTCAAAATGTGTTGTGCAAGGCAAGCAGAGATCACGTGGGTGATTGAATCGAGATTTTAACGATTAATCGTGACAGCTCTTAGGAGGTGATTGTGAGAGGTAATGTAATCTTGAACATTAGAGTTCACCTCGTCCGAGTCTGAGATCCAAATGTCACCCAGGTGCCTGTGAACAGAGAGAGAGAGAGCGAGAAGAAGGATGAAGTAGTTGGAAGATGGACGTTTTATTTAATTAACATTATATTTTCTGTAAGTCCAGTTTTTAAAAATATACTTTTAAGATTTGAAGTGCACATTCAATACAATTAAGCACAAGAGTAAACTGGGTTAAAGGAGCTGTATGTAAGATTGTGGCCAAAACTGGTACTGCAATCAGTTTCAAATTACTGTAGATTTTTTTTTAATCCCACACGTTTGTATCTGCAGCTGAGGTAACTAGAGCAGAGCTGGCAACCCGAATGCTGCAACACTACTGACTTTGTGATTGGTAGATTAGTGGAGGGCGGAGCATCAGACCAAAACACAACTTTTTAAATGACAACAGAGAGCCTAAGTCCCGCCCCTCCGCTTCCGGTTAATGGGACCTTATTTCGGAAAAATTATGAATGAGAGTCAATGGCGAGAGATAACTTATATTTTTATTCCATCTGAACTGTGTCCTGGATTACACATATGATGTTTGTCAATTTAAAAGATAATTATGAAAGCCAAGAAAGTCGCAGTTCGTCATAAAACAGAAGAGTAACTTTTAGTTTTATGTGAAAAACCCTAAATGAACTACATCTCCCAGGAGGCGAAACAACGAGCGAGATCAGCTGCTGTGTGTGTGCAGTCTAGAACAACACACTCATGACGAGTAACATTTACGATTATAACGGAAGACTATAGAAGTTCGCTTCATTCATTGAGAGAAAATGTACGCCTTTGGGGTTTGTAGTCTTTGTAATTACGTATTTTCACAGTCTTATATCTCAACAGTTTTACATCAAACTGCGACTTTCTTGACTTTAAAATGTATCTTTTAAATTGACAAACATCATATGTGTAATTCAGCGATCAATTTAAACGAAATCAAAATATTTGTTATCTCTCGCCATTGACTACCATACAATATTTTTCCGAAATAAGGTCCCATGGTGGTCAGACCGGAAGGGGAGGGACTTAGGCTCTGGCAGAATTTGAAATGAACATGATTTCTTAATATCTAGTGACATATCAGGGCCATTTTATGATTAACTGAAATACATTTCTTACATACAGCTCCTTTAAATGAAAGTATTTTTAACATGGAAAACATGACACTTCTGCTTTAAATAAATGACCGCTTCTCTGGATACTCACCAAGACCCAAGCAAGAAACACGTAGACCCGACTTTCCAAGGTTCCTGAGAGAAAAGATGAGAGAAAGAGTATTTAGTTCTCCGTCCTCAGTACTCCAATCCTTATTATTTTTCTTCTACTCATCCATATTAAGTATACCTGAAAGTATATCAAAAATACCGGATATAGTAAAAGTCATGATACGAAAAAGCTATTCGCTGTATGGATTTGTGTCCAATAGGAAATGGACAACATCCCAGGGAATGTTCTCAAAACTTTGACTATAACATTCAGGCAAGGTTCTCTCAAAGTTACTGAGCAAACGTTCTTCCAGTAGTGTTAATAGAACGTTTGCGTTCAAAATTATCTCTTTAATTATGTTATCAGCACAAAAATATAATCATTCATGGAATATTTTTCTGAAACATTTTAACTGGACATTTTTTTAATATAGAGAAAACAATCCCATCAAGGTGCAATAAACATGTGTCCACTCATAATGGGGAAGGAGAAAGAGTGAGCCAATCAGCAGTAGGGGGCGTGTCCACACATGATGGGGAGGAGAAAGAGTGAGCTAATCAGCAGTAGGGGGCGTGTCCACACATGATGGGGAGGAGAAAGAGTGAGCCAATCAGCAGTAGGGGGCGTGTCCACACATGATGGGGAGGAGAAAGAGTGAGCTAATCAGCAGTAGGGGGCGTGTCCACACATGATAGGGGAAAAAGAGTAAGCCAATCAGCAGTAGGGGGCGTGTCCACACATGATGGGGAGGAGAAAGAGTGAGCCAATCAGCAGTAGGGGGTGTGTCCACACATGATAGGGTAAAAAGAGTAAGCCAATCAGCAGTAGGGGCGTGTCCACACATTATACAACCGCACATCTGGGAATTTAACTGTCCATTTTTTCCCCTTTTGGGGGAAAACAAACTAGACTCCCCATAGACTTCAATACAAAATAACGGCAAAAATTGTTAGGCGTGTATAACTTAAGAATAGAGCGTGAAAGATACATACACAAACTTAATTTGGCCCATGTCCCTTTATTTTCCCAGCATCAAATTGGTGTAACAACCCCACCCAGTGGCCAGAGGTGTCTTACCCGGACATTTACTTGTACCTCATCGAGTCACCAGGTAAGCCAGTGAATGATTTTATTGTTTTTTTAAAGTAAAAAACCTTAATGTATATATTATGAATTTATGATGATGATGCAGGGTGGACATATAATTACTTGACATGTTTTATATAATTGATTTCTTAAGTTATTTACGCCTGTCGGCTGTGTACAGACGTTGGTTTTTGCCGTTATTTTGTATTGAAGTCTATGGGGAGTCTAATTTGCTATCCCCAAAAGGGGACGGGGAAAAAATTAACAGTTAAGTTCCCGGATGTGCCAGTTGTGCGTATGGGGAAAAAGAGTGAGCCAATCAGCAGTAGGGGGCGTGTCTACACATGATGGGGGAGGAGAAAGAGTGAGCTAATCAGCAGCAGGGGGCGTGTCCACACATGATGGGGAGGAGAAAGCGTGAACTAATCAGCAGCAGGGGGCGTGTCCACACATGATGGGGATGAGAAAGAGTGAACTAATCAGCAGCAGGGGGCGTGTCCACACATGATGGGGAGGAGAAAGAGTGAACTAATCAGCAGCAGGGGGCGTGTCCACACATGATGGGGAGGAGAAAGAGTGAACTAATCAGCAGCAGGGGGCGTGTCCACACATGATGGGGATGAGAAAGAGTGAACTAATCAGCAGCAGGGGGCGTGTCCACACATGATGGGGAGGAGAAAGAGTGAACTAATCAGCAGCAGGGGGCGTGTCCACACATGATGGGGATGAGAAAGAGTGAACTAATCAGCAGCAGGGGGCGTGTCCACACATGATGGGGATGAGAAAGAGTGAACTAATCAGCAGCAGGGGGCGTGTCCACACATGATGGGGATGAGAAAGAGTGAACTAATCAGCAGCAGGGGGCGTGTCCACACATGATGGGGATGAGAAAGAGTGAACTAATCAGCAGCAGGGGGCGTGTCCACACATGATGGGGATGAGAAAGAGTGAACTAATCAGCAGCAGGGGGCGTGTCCACACATGATGGGGATGAGAAAGAGTGAACTAATCAGCAGCAGGGGGCGTGTCCACACATGATGGGGAGGAGAAAGAGTGAACTAATCAGCAGCAGGGGGCGTGTCCACACATGATGGGGATGAGAAAGAGTGAACTAATCAGCAGCAGGGGGCGTGTCCACACATGATGGGGAGGAGAAAGAGTGAGCTAATCAGCAGCAGGGGGCGTGTCCACACATGATGGGGATGAGAAAGAGTGAACTAATCAGCAGCAGGGGGCGTGTCCACACATGATGGGGAGGAGAAAGAGTGAACTAATCAGCAGCAGGGGGCGTGTCCACACATGATGGGGAGGAGAAAGAGTGAACTAATCAGCAGCAGGGGGCGTGTCCACACATGATGGGGAGGAGAAAGAGTGAGCTAATCAGCAGCAGGGGGCGTGTCCACACATGATGGGGATGAGAAAGAGTGAACTAATCAGCAGCAGGGGGCGTGTCCACACATGATGGGGAGGAGAAAGAGTGAGCTAATCAGCAGCAGGGGGCGTGTCCACACATGATGGGGAGGAGAAAGAGTGAACTAATCAGCAGCAGGGGGCGTGTCCACACATGATGGGGAGGAGAAAGAGTGAGCTAATCAGCAGCAGGGGGCGTGTCCACACATGATGGGGAGGAGAAAGAGTGAGCTAATCAGCAGCAGGGGGCGTGTCCACACATGATGGGGAGGAGAAAGAGTGAGCTAATCAGCAGTAGGGGGCGTGTCCACACATGATGGGGAGGAGAAGAGTGAGCTAATCAGCAGTAGGGGGTGTGTCCACACATGACTGGGGATGAGAAAGAGTGAGCCATTCAGCAGTAGGGGGTGTGTCCACTCATGATGGGGAGGAGAAAGAGCAAGCTATCAGAAATAGGGGCGTGTCCACACTTGATCGGGAGAAAAAGTGAGGCAAATGTTTGGGTTGATCTTAATATTAATAGTGTTCCTCATAAATCGACCACTAGACCTTGTTTTCTCTAGCATTCACAAAACAAAAACCTGGAAAAACGGGATGTCTGAACATTCTGAGAATATTCATGTGTTCATAACTTAATGGGAATGTTAGCAAAACATATAACATATATAACGCAAATAATTGTATAGCCTTAATTTTATAGTAATAGTAAAGTTACTGTTGTAAACTGGGGTAAAAATACAATTACTATGTTCAGATGAGTAAATGTGTATGTTTGTATGTCTGTGCAGTTGTATTATTAACTAAATTAGTTTACAAAACCTCTACACGTAATAAAAAATATTTTTGTATAAAAATATTTACAAAAATTATTTGGATATCTGAACAATTTCAGCCCAATACATTATGTATTTATATATCAACTTTTCATCTTAAAGGGATACAGTTGGATTTTACTGTTTTCAAATCATTTAGATTTGATTTTTTAATATTTAGAAGAATATCAGTAACCAGACAGTTTCTGGTCTGATTGACTTTCATAGTAGGAAAAAAATATACTTTGGAAGTCAATGAGACCAGAAACTGTCTGGTTATTGATAATCTTCAAAAAATCAGAAAATCAGCTGAATGGATTAAAAAACGGTAAAACTCAACTGTTGAACTCTGGGGAGTTGTAAAATGAGCCTATTTTCAAAAAAAAAGTGAGTATCCCTTTAACATCAGATTGCATATATTGGCTAATGGAAATGAGAGCTGTGTTCAAAACCATTGTAAATAAAAAAGATGGGAACGTTTTGAAATGTAGAGTAGCACCCATGGCCGCTTTAATTACAGATGGATGAACACCAGTTGAAGACGGGCGGATGTGTCACCCGTGCCTGCTTCTCATCTGAGCTGCTGCTCACTTACGTGTCCAATGGAGAGATAGAAAGAGACAGATTGTCAGTGTGTTTAGATCCAGGCGGCTGAACCACGCTTCTCTTCTCTCAATCTATTTTGTTTGCCGGGCTAGTCTATTTATAGAAATGATGCAATTGTGCATTTGTTTGTGTCCAGTGTGTGGAATGGACTATTCATTATATCGATACTGACGTATTACTAGCCAAGACTGTGAGAAATCACTAAATTAATATCCTGAATCATTAATTTGATCTAAAAAAGTCACGAGAAAAGGCACATCTATTCATCACACGAGAGGAACGGGTGAGAGAGAAAACTGCAAAGCTCTTTCTCGCTGACACAAATATTTTCACTTTCTCTGTCATCCTTCATTTTTATCTTTCTCTGTCCTTTCCTCTTTTCCACAGCGTTGCATTAGAGTGCTGAATCACACACACACACACACATAGTTATGCATGTATGACGAGAAGCCGCAGGGAAGAAAATGTGAAACTCATGCGCTGAATATTCAGTCGATGCTGGATGTTTACATCCACATGTACACACACACACACACATTGGGTTTCCATGTTTTATGGGGACTCTCCCAAAGACATAATGGTTTTTATACTGTACAAACTGTATATTTTCTGGCCTTACACTAACCCCGAAACCTACCCATCACACAACACTTTCTGCATTTTTACAGTTTTAGAAAACATTTATAGTATTACTATATGTTTTCCTCATGGGGACCAAAAAATGTCCCCACAAGGATTTAGGATTTCAGATATTGCCATTTTTGTCATTTTTCTTCACTCCTCATTCCTATTTACTACAGCCAACGGTTGACAATTTTATTTAAGCAACAAAACTGTTAAATGGTTTTTATGGTATAGTTTTAGTTAACTATAATAGCTCTGCTGTATGCCTGAGGCTTTCAAGCTTCAAAAAGAACACAAAAGCACCTCTTGTATTATTAATAATGCTAGGGATGCACCGATACCACTTTTTGGAAAGTCAAAGTACGAGTAACGAGTACTTGCATTTCAGTATTCGCCGATACCGATACCGAGTACTTAATAAAAAAAACATGATTTAAAATCAGTTTTAACTATTTTTCCAATTTATTTAATTATATTTTATTTCATTTTATATATATATATATATATATATATATATATATATATATATATTCTTTTTTTTCTTTCTTTTTTTCCAAATAGTTAAATAAAAAAATTCAATTCAATGACTATTATTTATGATGGTACATTTATGAAAGCATTGAAGGCTACATGCTGTTTATACGAAAATATTGATGATATTGAGAAATATTGCTTATAAAAAAATCAAGAGAAAAAGCAACCTTATGCACACATTATTAGTAGTAGCAATTTTGATTAATAGAGACGTAGTTAAATCTATTGTACAGTAGCCTAATATAATTATTTCTGTCAATTTCTTACCAAACTTTTATTTTGACGGGTTGCCGTGAAGACCTTTGAGTTTCTGTGTGTGTCTGATACATAGACAACATTGGGCGTTTCTCAGACGCCCAAGGAAGTATCCTTAACATTAGAACACCTAGTAAAAGAAATGATATGACGATCGTTTTCTCAAATGAAACGGTAAAATACCTACCGTTACTCATGAAGTGACTATCGGAGATGAAATCATGAATCATGTCATCATATCGTGAGGCAGCAGAGACGAGAGCAGCGGGACGTCACTAAAGCTTCAGTGTGTGTGAGAGGTAGCTATCGTAAATGACACCAACGCGTCTGCACTGTTCATTCACACAGAGACAAGCAGAACATGCAGGTTTTATATTCGAGAATACCGTGTTTGGCTGTATTAGCACACAGACACACATCAGCAGCGCCGCCGGTCGCCATGTCTCAGCGCTTTCATGATGATGACACAGCTTCACGCCCTTCTGTGCATGCATGTGCAAAACTGGAAAACTGCGGCTTCTTGATCAGGGTATTCGGGTCAGCCGTAATCTTGGGATGGTACGCTGAACGTCTACATTCCTTTAAGACCCAGCTTGGTCGCACGCGGCCCTGACAGGTCTCACATTCCGCCTCCGCTTCTCCCGCTTCTCTGAGCTGGAGCCGGGGCCTGGGCGGGCACGCGCCCTGTGATTAGCCCATTCCTACAGACCGTGGCATCTGGTCCTCGGTATCGGGGGAGCCTTTAAACCAGTACGTAGTAGCATAAAAAATGTGTAATCAGGCTCAGCCCTTTACACGGTGTCAGATTTGTGCCGGTGATCCGTAGATAATGCATGTTTACACTGTGTTACACATCTTTCTGAAGACATGGTAGTGGAATACATGTGTGAAACACAGAATGAAGCTTCAAGTGGGTTGATAATAGGGATGCACGATATAATTGGCCACATTATCTGGTATCGGCCGATATATGATCATTTTTAATGTTATCGTTATCGGCCCAACAAGAACATTTAGCCGATTTCTAAAGCCGATAAATAATGTATTATTTCCTTGAGCTGAGGCGCTTTAGATGTGCCCTGTTCAACATGATGCTTTCAAATTGCTTGGAATACGATTGAAATCACTTTAAAAAAGGGAAATCCAGTTAAAGTGTAAATGTGCTAGCGCAAGTTTGTCATATTGGTTACACAACATTAAAATAACAACATCATAATTGTGTTTGTATCTTGGCTTTTAATGAAGGAAAATCAAAAATTGTCCAAAAATTTGGCTTTATCGGCCAAAATATCGGTTATCGGCTTTCAAATATAAAGAATTATCGGTTATCTGGTATGGGCCAAAATTGTCATATCTGGTGCATCCCTAGTTGATAAATGTAGATACAAACTGACTGGAAGAGCTCAGAATGGCATAAATGTCCAAATGCCATTTCATTGTAAATATACTGAAAAGAGCGACTATAGCTATACGTTCAAAAAGTATTAATCTGATCTGACATTTATAACGTTTTACATTTCTTTCAAATCTTTTTAAATTCCAATTTAGCAAGTAGAGTCCTGAAGTAAATGTCATAATTTCCACAAAAATATGTAGCAGTATACAGACTGATGATAATAATCAGAAATGTTTCTTGAGCAGCAAATCAACACATCAAGAGTTGTAGCCATCCAGAAAGGAATCACGTGAAGCTGGAGATATCCATGCTGAAAGTTCAGCTTTGATAGCAGGTAGAATTATATTTGAACATATATTTACAGATTATAAAGCGGTTCATTTGCTCCAATCCTAAATGATTCTGATTGGTTTATAGAGGGAATGCATTCACGTCACTCTTCCCGTCATACCAGACCTCTAGCTTGCCACTGAGTGGCAAAAGATCTGCTGCGTGAGTTTATTTAATAGGGGAACAAACCTGCAACTGAAAGCGAACAGTCACTATCAATTTAAACTGAAATGTTGGACTCGATATAGTGTTCCTTTACAACTTCACTAAAGATCCAGTGATCCATGGGATATTGACATGCAGCCAGGAATCCGTGTCGCTGTAGCATTTACTGTTTGCCTGATTTCGACACCAGTGGAAAATAAAAGCAATATAGACGTAAACATAAAGCAAATTTGCCTGTGACGCTTTATATAAATACAATATCAGGTAGGTCTAAATCCGAGTGATCACTTATATCAGTATTATATATAGCCTCTATATATCATTCCAGCCTAAAACTTTATAGTTGTTTTTGGGTTGGTCAGTGTTTATTAAAAAACATTCCAATAATGCGGAATATGCAATGATATAATATTTAATTTATGCGTTGCTCATATATATAATTTAGAGCTTTCAGTGCATATTAGAACACATTGGTACGTTTGTTGCTGTTCATGGTCAGGGACTATTTATTTTCTAGCGGAAGGAAGGCTTTTAGTGATTTTACTTCATGAAAGTTGCACTGATAGTTTTTTTTTACTTTGATATTTTTATTGTGTGGTAACCGTTTTATAAAAGCAATAAGGTACTCGAGGGACAAGTGCTGTATGTATGTATACGGCACAGCCTCTCGTACCTTATTGCATACACAAAACAGTTACTTTAAATTCTAATAATATTTCACAATATTACTGTTTTTACAGTATTTTTGATCAAATAAAATGTGCATATAAGAGATGTTATATTTTAGAAACATCTTACCAACCCAAACCTCTGAAAGGTACACTCTAAACAATCCTGGGTTGTTCTAACCCAAAATTGGGTCAAATATGGACAAACCCAAATATTGGGTTAAAAATGTCTTTTAAAGCTTAAACATTCACTTTCAACCAGTACATTTTTACAGCATTACAGCATTTGGGTTTGTCCATATTTGACCCAAATTTGAGTTGAAATAACCCAGCATTTTTTAGAGTGTTTTAATGAACACATTTTAAATTCTGGGCGAATTATTTGCTTACGTGGTTTTCATTTTAGCCACCAGCCAACAGGAGGTCATTTTAGGTTTTACTACAAATATTGGCAAAACCCAACCACCCCACACACGACGATTCACATGCATAATGTACACGTGTGCACAGAGCTCTTGTCGAGACTACGTGATATTGAGTAGACAAAATAACTGTACATTTTCCTGCAGCCTCATACTATGCTATCATGCAGCAAATAGGTTCATATTAAACCACTCTCTGATTGCTTCTGACTGTTATGCGAAGCAGCATTTGGAAAGACAAATGACTTGTCACCTGGTCATCATCAGTGTATTCTTTATGTTGTCTTTATTTGTTAGGTAAAGACTTTTAGAAGTCATAGATACCTTCTGCGTTGCTTTCTTTTCTCACTCTCTTATGAAGACACAAGCTTTTTGTGTGAAAGAAAGAGGTTAATGATGCTGAGATTTTGGCTGATTCTTGTTTTCCTACCACAAGCCTCACTATAAATCATCCTGTTCACACACTGGTGTGTTAACATCGCCACTATGGTGTATGTATAGACATGTACACAGTTGTAGTTTGTGAAGTCAGCAATGTAAGGATCCATGTTACTTTGTGCTTTTGCACCCTTATGTTATTGCTGTAACCTATTTAATTAGTGGGGATTTCTAAGACCTTAAAAAACTGTTACACAATCTAATGCAAGCCTTCTGCCTTCTGATTCACACTTTTTAGCAAGTAAAAGGCCTTTTAATATCCTAATTGTAAAAATGTCAGACTTCAGGTCGTGGTTCACATGTCTTTTTGCTGTGAAACTTTACTGATTACTATAAAGTAAACAAGTTATGCACGATATATCGGTCACCATATCGGTATCGGCCGATATTTGTTCATTTCTATGTTATTGGCCCGAGAATGAAATTTGGCTGATATAAATAAAGCTGATAAATAATGAATTATTTCCTTCAACACTTGACACTTGAGACACTTAAGAGATTCTGTTCAACATGATTGATCTTAATTGCTTGAAATATGATTGGAATCAAAAAGGAAAATATAGTTAAGTGCAAAATGTGCTGTCATATCGCACATGAAATTATAATGAGAACATTATAATTGTGTGATTGGGAAATGGATTTTAATTGTGAGACTTTTGTTTTTGCAATCAGGCTCTTAAAATTATTAAAGAATTGGATTTAGCATTTATCGGCCGATATATCGGTTATCGGCTTTCAAATATAAAGAATTATCGGTTATCGATATCGGCCAAAATTTTCATATTGGTGCATCCCTAAAGTAAACTTTTATATTTTTAGTAATATTCCAAGATGAACACTTACTGGACTGAAGCCACTGAGGTTAACCTGATTATCAATAAAACATTTAAAAAATAAAAATAATAATCTGAGTATCAGAAATGTGATTATCAATAATGACACATCAGACGTTTATTTGTTCATCTCTAAATCAATGAATTGCATATTTTCGCCTACAATAAAATGAAGCATTTAAATATCATCTTACTAAGACATTAGAGTATGCATTTTATATTAGTAAGTCTGCTATATATTTATAAAAGATCTCAATGATTTATAGTACCAGCTATTTACATTTTTTTTGGCCATATAAATATCAGCAACTGCACCGAATTGCATATTTTTGCTCAGTTTGGGCTTCTGAATAACATCAAGATGTATTTTTTTCTTTCTAGATTCTCCCTCTATCAGACTATATGAGCCATAAAAGCATGATGTATCAAATTTGGAAAACAAAATACAAACTTTTTTGTCTAAATGTTCAAAACACTGTTCTGTTTCAAAAATGCAAACATCTCACTCAAATTGCTGTGCTGATAATATAATTTGCAATGACATTACAGATTTATTTTCACGTGTACGTCTCAGACTTTTGGACCTCACTGAATATGATCACATCATACATCAGGCAGATTCATAAAAATCAGAAATGCAGAGCACAACACCGTCCAGAGTCAGACACACTCCTCTCAGAATACTGCAGTGCACCACAACAGGGTCGAGAAGAGAGAGAGAGAGAGAGAGAGAGAGAGAGACAAATGTGAAAATGAGAGTGAAGGCAGATAAAGAGTAAATGAAATAATGACAAGCACAGGGGACATTGAGAAAATAGAAATCGGGAGAGAACAAAGTAGCGAAAAACTAATGATATAGAAAGAAAGAGGGAACGATTTTGAAGGCATGTGGTGAATAGTGAAGAGAGAAAACAGAATGAACAGAAGTGTTTTCTCCACAGAGTGAGTGCAAGCCGTGAAAAAGGCCCATTCTGATTAATGTACTTTATAATGAGTTAGCATAGCCAATTATTGCACATGCTGAGAAGAGAGGGGGGAAACGAGTGAATGAGCAGAAGAGAGAGAGTTATGTGCTGAATGGCATACTTCTGCATACTACATATGTATATAGTGTGCAAAAGAGAATATTGCATAATGTAATATTAATGCATATTAATACATTAATGCATTTGATACAATGTACAAATTGTGTTTTACATTTGCACATATATATATTTTTAAAAATCCCTGGATTTAATTACAGCTGTAAATCATTTCTGTAATTAAGTCTAGAATTACACTGTTATACATTAAAGGTGGAATACCTAAGATTTTTGCATTAAAATATCCCAAAATCACAAGGCCAGTGTTATATATTTAGTTAAGATGATAACTTACAATATTCCAAATGTTTCAAACAATGTTTAAATCAAGCGAGAAAATTGAGATTTTAACCAAGGAAACGGGGCGTGTGAGCTGGGAGTCGCCAGTCAGATTCGCGTCATATTGCGCGTTACCTCGGTTTCCGCTCGTACTACGTGTAGTCCTGTGACAAATGCGGAAGTTGTAGTTGTGCGTTAGCGTCTATCAAACAACAAACGTCAGCTTGTTTCGTGCATTTGTTATGGAATGGAGCACAATTATTCTTTTCAATTATTCTCGGAATGTGAACTGTTTGTTGTAAAGGGGGTCGCACACCGGACGAGAAGAGCCGCGCCACGTCTAGGACAACTCCAGTATCGCACACTGGATGCGCACTTTCTCATCAGTGTAATATGACCAGCAATATTGTTATGTTTAATGACATGAAACCGAAGATAATGTCTGTTCTATGTTACGATTGTACTGTACAATTAAATACAATCGTTGCTGAGTCTGCAGTCTGAAAATTTTACCTCAGAGCATCCGTTAACTGAATGAATTGAGAATCTCACCTAAAAAATCTAATAACATCAGCAATTATCATTCAACCAGCTGATTTCTGTAAATGAATGCAAAACTAAATGCAAATTGCAGCAAAGAGCTAAATCAGGATTAGGACATGTGCACGAATGTGATTCTAGATATTTGATATGTAATTATTATTCGAAAAATAAAATACTTTTCGAATTTTTGAACACGTTGCTTTGCTGGCCGTAAATGCAGTGAGTCCATGATAAATCCTAAGAACTAACTCGCAGTTATAATTAAATGCACTGGATGGCGCTGTGGAGTGTGTTAACAAGTTGTCTGTATTTGATCACATAATGTTGTCGTCTGCCTCGCGAAGTTTGGAATTAACGTTACTTGAAAAGGATCTTACTAAACGGAATTACTTTTGATCAAATTAATTAATTAATCTGAGTTATGATATCATCACCATGAGAAATCACATGAAATCCAAACAGTCGAGTGAGGAAAGACAGCTGTTCATCATTGCATCATAACTGCAGGTAAGCGCAGATGTTAAGATGTTAACTTATCTAATAGCACAATGATTTTGAGACATACTTCCTTTATGTTTCGCTTAAGGGAGATCGGTTTAAGAACAGAAAAGCAAAGTGCTGTTAGAAACACCGTTCTCTTTGTGTCTCTGAAGCGGTCTGTCAGCGCGGCGTCTTTCTCATCTCGAGCATAAAGTGCTCGGCGCGCCTGCATGTAACGTTAGATATTATTGTTTTTCTCGACATAAACGTGCAAAACAACATAAACACGATATTCAATCAATTTGCTCACTCGTGTGTATGTGGGTATGTTCTGTACGATTTCTCGACGTGTTACTTCATTAGGGCTTTTTGTGTTTAATAAAATACTGTTTAATGTTTTTCAACTAAAAGAAAACTTTAATTACTATTTGTAAGCTTGTTGTGTATTGCCTAATTGTAAGCTTGTCTGCAGAAATTGTGACAAAAACGCAAAAAAAACAAACTTAAAAATAAGCTTTTTCGTTAAACATAATTTAGATAAACGAATATTTCGAATATTTAATTTTCATGAGCCCGAATATTCGAATGCAATATTTTTGAAAAATGCCCATCCCTAGTCAGGATCCATCAGCAACGATTTGACTTCAAACCCTCTACCACCATAGCTTTGTCCAGTGACTCGTACAGTAACATCTGTGATAACTAATTGACTTTTAAACCTGACTTTTTCTTGCGGCTATTTCAGTTTAATGAAAAAACAAGCATTAAAATCGGAACATTTATAGAAATTGACCGTAACCTATCCTGTGAAAAACTAATTTTCGAATTCCCGTCTGACTGATTTCTGCCATGGTGGAGTTGAAAACAACAGTTCCCATCATTCCGCTGTTCCTCTTTACCACCAAAGCATTTTGTGTTACAAAAGCCAAAGAGTCGGTCTCTCTGCCAAAAGAAACTGTCCGAGAAAGACTTCTCTGTGCATGCTCTTTGAGGTGGTGACCATAGACCTCCATTATATGACTGACAGACAAGAACGGTTTGACCTAAAAATATCAAAATTGAAAATACTGTGGAAACAAAGACACCTGCATCTTGGATGCCTTTGAGATAAGCTAAAACTTACCAAAAGTTAATTTCAAAGTGAACTATCCCTTTAACTGAGCATCGAAAAGAAGTCAGTACTTATGCATTTTAAGAAAAAGGTCCATTCCCTGGAATGCTTCACCCTTCAAAAATGTTATATAGGCATCTTATAGTGACATGAGTTTCTCCACAGTTCATAAAGCAGTGATTCGCTTGGCTAACTTAAGCAGATGCTGGGGCAGTGATACTGCAATACTGTTCTGAAGCTACAGCAGACATAACAGAGGAACATGTTTAATGATAGAAGACAGGAATGAGACTGGAAGATATTCCATGACATTATACAAAAAAAAAAATCGTTATGCAGTTAAATATGAGTCACCATACGCCTGTGAGAAGAATGTGATAAGATTAATTTGCTTAATGTGATAAAACAGATCTGTTAACACCCAGGTGCTAGAACAACTGAAACACTAAAACACAAACATAAATGTGTAAAGAGCGACCATGAGTACTGGTCTCTGTGGTGCACTCTGGGGGTTTTGGTCTTGGGGTTTAGTCAGGGTCTGAGTTCTGGATCTCAAGGGTTCTGGTCTTGGTCGAACTCAGTGGGTCTGATTTTTGACTCCATCCTTTGTATAGACACACATATACAGGGAAATAAACAAATCAAATTCACTCTGTTCTGTTACCTCTCCGCTTAATTGTATTGAATGTGCTTCAAATCTTAAGTATGTTCTTTTAAAAAACTGCACTTGCAGATAATATATTAATGAAAATGCACTTTATGATAATGTGAAATTAAATGTTTTTCTTTAAAATTATATTTTAATATTTTTCTATGCTTTTAAATTTAAATAACACATATTCTGATGCGTTAACTACTAAAGCACATGTTAAAAATACTTGATTATAACTTAAACTATAGTGTGTTAATCAACATTACATTTGACGTGAAATTATAACTTCATTAAAAATGTGTTATTACATACACTGTAAAAAATAAACCGTAAATTTTACGGTAAAAAAACGGCAGCTGTGGTTGCCAGAACTTTAATCCGTTAAAAATACGGTAGGAACGTTAATGGTTTTACAGACTTAACTTAAAATTTACAGTAATAAACCGTATTCTATTTTCTGATAAAATGTTGATTTACCAATCTTACTGACGTATTGATATTTGTTTTAGATCATTGTAATACACTGACAACCAACAATCATCACAGCAGTGATGAGAGTTACATGACAAGCACAGCTCATTACAAGTGACTTATTTAAGATAATACTTATATAAAGAAGCTGCACAGTCTCATTCACACAAACATTAAACACCATCATGGTAACACACTTGAAATTAAAAAAATGCAATAAACATTAATTTAATAACATTAGATGTAACATAAAACCCTAATGTACATGACTGATTAGAAAAAACAATAAAACTATGAGGAACCATAGTTATTTCAACAAAAATACATAAAATGTGAAGTGTCACACAGGGAATTGTGGGAATGTCAATTTACGTTTTTTCACTGTAAATTATACAATGATTTGTTCTTTTTCACTTTCAAAAACTGTAAATTTAATGGTATTTTACTGTAAAATTATATCACAGTTATTTACCGTATATAATACGGAAACTTTCTGTTAACCAATTAACAGTTTTGCACTGTAGCATTTTTACAGTATTTTACCGTTAAAATCACGGTTATTTTTTACAGTTATTTTTTTTGTAATTATATATAATTAAATAAATTACATGCAAATTTCAGGAGAAATGACATTAAAGTATATTTTAGGTAACCATCAATGCTTGTCATTACATTCGGCAGTGCATTTTTGCCATATTTCAAAGACAATAATAATAGTCATAGTGAAATTACATACTAAGATGTACTTAAAAGTCTTACTAAGTGGGTCATAGTTCTGTCATCATTTATTCACCCTCATGTCTTTCCAAACCCATAAGACTTTTGATCATTTTTGAATCACAACTGAATATGTTTTTAATGAATTCTGAGAGATTTCTGTCCCTGCACTGAAAGTCTATTTCTCAAAACTTTGAGACTTTAAAAAGCTCACAAAAAAGACTATTAAAGTCTTCTGAAGAAACACATAACATTGATCAATGTCATATACAAAAGAGCACATCAAATATGGAGCTCAGACATGCATCTCTGCAAGTATTATAACCTCCTCAGTTCGGATCATTTGAAATATGATATTTTTAATAAATAACTTTTGACAAGTGAAAAGTGAAACATTGATGTTCTATTAAAACATCTTTTGTGTCCCTATAGGATAATGGTCATACAGATTTAGCACAAGGGTGAGTTATTTATAACAAATAATAATTTTCATTGAACTAACACTTAAAAAAAAAGTTTCACAATGAATCAGACCCTTGTAAAAACATACTTTTAAAAAGAGTATTAATTATGGACATAATAAGAGACTGTAAACTAATATACTTGAGCCTGGACTGAATGTAATGTTTTAGGACTTGTAATTGCATGTTATTTACAATTAAAAGTTGTAAAAAAAAAAAAAAAATAAATAAATATATGATTGGAAATTAAGAGTGCCTTTTTGATCCACTAAAGTAGGACTTAAATACATATTTTTATAATTACTTGTATAATCTTTGAAATATACTATATTTTACTATATTATTTTAAATTATATATTATTTTTAAATTATTATTTTATTATTATTATTATTTTAAAAATTATTTATTTATTATGTCATTTCTATTTAAACTTGAATGTCATACATTTAAATATATATTTTAATGAGGATGCAATAAAGTGCATTTTAAAAATATCACATAACACACTAGAGTTATAACCAAGTTAAAATTATATGTGCTTTAGTATGTTAGTCAACACATAAAATAAGTGTACTTCTTTAAAGCACCACAAAGGATTATTAAAAGCATATTCAGTTTTTAATTTGAAAAAAATAAATAAAAATAAAACAATGATGTAAAATGTACACTGAAGTAAAACCTTTACTTGAATATTATATATATATATATATATATATATATATATATATATATATATATATATATATATATATATATATATATATATATATATATATTCTGCAATTATGGTACATATACTTACTATGAGTGCACATTCAACTCAATTCAATTCAGTGCACTTCTTTTTCACCAGAGCCTTCTAGTGTTGAAATGTTTGCCTGACAGCAAACACAGCTAAACCAACACTCATTATACTGACATAATGACAAATGTCAATCACTGTCAGCCACTTCAAACGAGGAACTGAATTAAAAAATAATGTAACATTTGGCCATGATCGCAGATGATCTGTCGTCAGATGCGTATGTTCCTTAATGGCCTCCATCTCCCAGTGCATGAAAATGAAATGCTACATAGGAGTAATTAGCATAATTATAGCTATTGTTATTCTGAATGCCATTAATGGTCTTACAAATGTTGGTATACATGCCTTACATTTGGAAAACTGCAAGCGGGTGCAATTAAATGCATTTATGTGGGGGTCTTCAGAATAACATCTATTAACAAAACCAGAATAAAAAGGCTGTTGCACAAAATGCAGTAAGCAGTTCGCTATACTCCATTTTTAATTGGGGTCATATAATGGTACATGCACTTTTTTAAGTTGATTGTACTGAAATGTGTGTTGGCAGTGCCTGTACACAACCATCAAATAATGATAAAAATCCATCCAGTGTTTTGTTTTAATGGTATCTCCTTACATGTATTCCGTCTCAAATCGAGCCGTTTGACCGTGTGACGTCGCACGGTCTGAGCGCCCTCCCCGATTGTTGATTGACAGCAGTGTTTCAACACACCCCCACCCTGAGCGAGCCGCCATCATAGTCCGTCATTGTTGATACGCTGGAGCAGAATGGCGTCTAAGCGATGTTGTTGTTCTGTTCTTGGGTGTAATAACAAACACAGTTTTGATGTTCCTAAATCTGAACCGTTGAAGACGCAGTGGCTGAGTAACCCACGAGTAACATCAATGCGTTCATGTTTGCGCAAATCATTTCTCACCAGACTGCTTTATTAACGAGGATGGTTTTGACTAAGAAGCTGCTCCTGAAAAAAGAACTATTTCTTTTATTGATCAAAATATTTCTTTTAGTTAGGTAGTAACTATTTGTGTGTTTGCTGCACCTTCCAGAAGAAGTGAGTGTACTGTTTTTATTAATTAACCTGTATATTAATCTTTGCAAATCGCTTGCACAATTCACAATGAAAGAGGCTACGGTTTACACTCAGGGTCCATTACGGCATGTTCTCAATATAATTCATAATCCCATTTTTTTATGAACAACGTTTTCCACATGATCCACATTTCCACAACAACTATTTCAACATAATCCCACCTTTTTTTAATGAACAACTTGTTCATCAAAATGTACATATTTTTTTTTAGTCAATTCATTCGTTTTCGTTCGTTGAATGAACCAAATGACTTGGAAAGATTTGTTAATTTTGATGAACGAGTTCGAACAGGAGAGTCACGAACGCGCATCACAGAACAGAGCAAGGCGACCATTTGAGCTTATAAAACTTAAACTTTGTTTTTTATTTATTAAATGAGCGATTGTTTCACTTGATAAGACCCTTATTCATCGTCTGGAATCGCTTAAACCCCTTTGAACAGTTTGCAGTTTGCACTGAAACTCTCTTTTGGACCTTTAACCGTTTGGTTCCCATTGAAGTTCATTATATGGAGAAAATCCTGGAATGTTTTCATCAAAAACCTTAATTTCTTTTCGACTGAAGAAAAGAAAGACATGGACATCTTGGATGACATGGGGGTGAGTAAATTATCAGCAAAAGTTTTTTGAAAAAGTGAACTACTCCTTTAAATACACATGCACTTAAACGGCGTGCTGAAAACAGAGCTGTTTTTGACCAGGTAAAATTTGTGGTTTTTTTTACAATACTAATGAGAATTTTTAATTAAAGTATATTACAAACTTTTCATTTAGACCCTAAAGAATCAGATTAACTTGAAAATGGCCTTATATGACCATTAACATGTCACCCATCATGCTATTCATCAGTTTGTGTGAAAGAGAGAGAAGAGATTTGGTTGAGTGCACTTGAAGCAGGTTTTGGAATGAAAATATTGACCACTAACTAGGTTACAGTGCTTTAGAGTCTATATTAACTGAAAACTGAGATGTCAGTATATTGAGGAAAACTCCAGAAACACAATCTTTCTATTTTTACCAGCAAACTTCCACCCTCTGACTAATAATCTCTGTCTTTTATACACCACGGCACAGCTCAGTAGAGATGACTCCAATAAAACACAAACTAAACTAGATTAAAAAAGTTTGTTGAGACAAACTTTGATGTTAGCTTAAGAAAGTAGTTTGAAGTCTTAAGTTTGAAGTCCAGATAGATAGATAAATAGGGTGTATGTGTGCATGCATGTGTGTGAGTGCGTGCATGTATGTGATTGCGTGTGCGCACGGGTGCTGTGTGTGGTGCATGCGAGTGTATGATTGATTGCGTATGTGTGTGCATGTGGTGTGTGTGTGATGGCAAGCCGTTTTAGCTTTTATTCATTTCCAGGATATGATTCTTGATATCAACAATTACATTTTTGATATCAACAATTGAATTGCTGATATCTGTAATTGTATTTTCACTAGAGAAATTGTATTTTCACAATTCAAAATGAATTGTTGATATCATGAATTGATTTTTTACTAGTAGAAATATCATTTTTGATATCAATAATTACATTGTTAATAGTAAAAATGTGAATTCCTGATATCAATAATTAAATTTTCACTAGTTGAAATTTCTATTCTTGTAAAAATGGAATTATTGATATCAAAAATGAACATTGTTACTAGTAGCAATTCAATTGTGGATATCAGATATCAAAAATAAAGGTTTTTACTAGTAATAATTGTTTCTGATATGTGAAATTGGTATTTCAACTAGTAAGAAATCAATTCTTGATATCAACAATTGGTTTTGAATGGCAGCCTATGGTGACATTTCACTAGTGAAAATACAATTGTTGATATCAAGAATGTATTTGAAGAGTTCAGATGCAAAAGCCTCTAAATGCCATTTGAAATGTTCTTCTAAAATGACCATTTTTATCAAGCTTGTATATTTAAGTTCAGTAATTTCACTTAAATGACAATTAATAGGTAATCTTCATTGCCATTTAAGTGAAATTACTGAACTTAAATATACAAGCTTGATAAAAATGATCATTTTAGAAGAAAATTTCAAATGGCACTTAGAGGCTTTTGCATCTGAACTCTTCATTTGTTGATATCAAGGATGTAATTGTTGATATCAAGAATTCATATCCTGGAAATGAATAAAAGCTAAAACGGCTTGCCATATGTGTGAGTGGTGCGTGGTGAGTGTGAGCATGTGTGTGTGAGCATGAGTGTACCCTGTTATGTGTGTGTGTGTGGTGATGCCCAGGAGGTGGCCACAGTCTGTCCACTGGTATAAGTAGACTTTGTTGCTTATTCTGCACAAGGGAGTGTCTGTCCAATATGAAGAATTATCGTCCAGAGTTTGCTTTCAGTGCCGGGTAGATCGAACAGACTGAAGTGCAGCAGAGCGGTAACTCGTTTAAATAATGGCTCAGCAATCACTGAGAAAGTGGGTGTGCAGTCTGACACTGAGATAACACAAACACACACTCACACACAAATGTATTGAAGTCAACATGATATTTTGAAACTGATTTAAGAGTGAAGCTAGATATTCAATGAGAACAAAATAGTGGATTTTATTCCGATTGTTTAGGGTGTGGAGTCTTCTCGCCTCCACCCGGAAAGGAAAGTCGTTTCAGCAACAGAGCGAGTAGCATTTTTTTGTCTTTAGGATAACATGCGCTGATATTTGTTTGTGTGTTATTTGTGGGTTATGTGTATTCTGTGGAATGCAATTAAACAGCGCACACACACACGTATTTCACAGTTCACTGTAAAAATTAATATGCTTTATCTAATCAAAAAAATTGTGGCAACAGATTACAAGCAATATTATGAATTATACTTAACAAGTAATAATTAATCAAATTAATTCCATAAAAGTTAACCATTTAAAATGAGTAAAACTTACAAAAACAACCAAAAAAACATACACTTAAGTCACCATTATGGTGATCGGTGTTTGTTTTAAAATGATGGTTTTCTCCTTCAGTGATTCTGCTTGTTAACATCAGGTGTCTTCAATGTTACAATATAAAATAAAGAGTTCTTAATTAATCTTTGACTGTTAGTGAGATATTTTTGTTAATGTGATTTTAAATGGTTAACTTTTAAGGAATAATTTGATTAATTATTACTCAATTCTAATTTGTTAAATGTAATTAATAATATTGCTTGTAATCTGTTGCCACAATTTATATTGATTAGATAAAGCATATTCATTTTTACAGTGTAGGACAATCCATGCTGTCCATTAAGTCTTTAAAGGTCACTGTTTTACTGTCTGAGGGAAGCTATTATTAGAACATGAGGCATTACTGATTTATCCATTAAAGTCAACATGGACTCAAAATTGACCCTAATACACATCCCATCCATGACTGACTGTCCATGAGGCTTGTTTTTGTCAGGGAATAACAAAATAATACAGGTAATTGTGACTTTTTATCTCACAATTCAGACTTTATTTCTTGCAAAAATATATCATTAATATTTTTGTATGTTATAAACTGAATTGTGAGAAATAAAGTCAGAATTCTGAGTCTATATCTTGCAGTTGTTGTAAGATTACTTATTTTAGTTGTGTTATTCCTTGACAAAACAAGCCTCCATAGAGTCCTGCACAGTCAGACATGGATGGGATGTGTATTAGGGTCAATTTTGAGTCCTTGTTGACTTTAATGGATAAATCAGTAATGCCTCAAGTTCTAATAATAGCTTCCCTCAGACAGTAAAACATGACCTTCAAAGGGACACTTCCCTCATTTGCATTAAGCTTTCCATTGTTAGAAACCCAGTTATACTATTGAATGGTCGTGCAACACTCTCATTTTCCCGAGACAAAAGAAATCCGCTATTTACCTTTTTCACTTCCTCCTACAATGACGCAAAAATCGTCTATTTGCACCTGAATTGATTCTCAAAAATACGGAACAAAGTGCAATCCCTATCAGTTTACTACGAACAAGACTTTTATGTGGCAAATATGGAATGATTGCGTATTTTACGGAACGGTTGGCAACCCTCATATAGCACTTTGCAGCTCATTTCAGAAACCCTCCACCTTCCCCAGCTCCATCTGTATAGATCCGTTATGGGTAATTCATGTGTGTATGCTATATTGTTCAGTAGAAGCATGTCTTTGTTGCTCACGGCAGTGTTTCGGCAGTAGCAAGTCCCAAACTTTCTCAGCAATAACAGCAGCAAGACCAAACATATCAACACTGTCATATCCATTACCATGCCAAACGTGGTCATGACTTTGACAGAACTATTAGTAAGGATATTGCATAGACTTTCACTGATTTTATATCAGGTTAATGTTATTTTTTTATGGCCTAAACTCGAAACCCTATCACAGAAACGTGGAAAACACTCCAGGCCAAATCTAGCCTTTTTAACAACCAGTAAAATGTCCTCACTAGTCGGTTGTCATAATATTTCACTATATAAGTGAGTACATTTGGCCCTCACAAGTAAAGCCAAACCTGTACACACACACACACACACACACAACACACAGTTATGCTACTGGAGAGAACTTCATTACCCAACTAAATGTTTACATTTCCTGATGGAAAATGTGAGTGGCACTTATCTGTGCAAAACTCTCTGCCACGATTGCTGGATTATTGTAGGTGACTGCCAGTGTTGCTATGCTGTTGCTAAGGTGTTTGGAGTAGCGCATTGTTGTGTGGTAGCTAGAGATTTCAGAGAGATTTCCAGAGCATTCATAGACGGCTGATAACAAATTTAAAAGTAATTTTAATTTTAACTCAACTTAACCACATTATATGTCATTTTACTCTGAAAACGCAATCAAATTTCAGGGTTTTGCAAGCTAAAAACTAATGAATTACTACATAACTAGTAAAACATAACAGTCTCAGAAATTACTGTGACATCATATATTCTTTAAACAGTTTTGTTTATTCTCATTTTTGTTATCAGTATGTACATTGGGGTGTTTTGTGTTGTTTAGTTAATGTTTGTTGCATTATATTAAGTGTTGTGTGTTACTAGTGGTGTTTTGTCTTTGTGCATGTGTATGATTATGTTCAAAACGTTTCATTTTGGGAGTGGTTTCCCCAAATTCAACTGAAAATGTAACTTTTAATGACTTTTGCAGCCTCAAAATTACTAAGCCCTTTGATGTCTAGCATCTTTAGTACTTAGTTGAACACCCTTTTGCAGTTATGACCGGTTGCAAATGAGATGTGTAACCAGACACCAGCTCCTGGCAGCGTTTCTGAGGAATCTTAGCATAATGGCCTTTTAGTTCAGTAATATTTGATTTTACATACTAATTATTACTATAGCTTTTTAATATATAATAATTATGTGCAGGTGTGGCTTGTGTATAGGCACGAAGAGCAAAACCCTGCTACCAAAATCTCGAAAACATCCATACAATGGACTTCCAATAATGTAATTATTATCATAAATGCATTCTGAAATAAACAGATTTGTGTTGACCCTGAGTTATGGAAATGACATGTAGGAGCTTTAAACACAGTGCACGGCATTGTAAAGACTGTAGATCTGTCCCCACACAGCCTCATTTTCATTCACGAAAATAAAAAATGTTGAAATCTACCCTGACTGAGGTCTAACCACCTGTCATATAAAACCCACAGCCTCAAACAGAGAGAAAGAGGTGCGTTTTCGGCTCTTCGGGCCCCAATAGATCGTACCATACACCTCACTACCACCCCCTGCCTCGAATTCATACATTTATATGATGTATAAGTATAAGTCAAAGTCCCGCCCTTTTTACATTCGGAAAGCTGTTTCGCTCACTCACATATGTCGCAATACAGAAATCAAGTCGGCCATAACATCCAAGTAGTTTAAGTATAAAATGAAGCGAGCTGAGGCTATACTAAAATGTGACGTAAAAACAATGCCGACTGCTGATTGGTCCGAGAGAATCGCCACTATTCACTGCGTCATCAATGCACGTGGCTAGATGGAGTATCCAGAATAACCCTCGCCATTTTTAAATAGTTTGGCCAGAGATACTCTCTTAGAAGAAATGGTTCTATTTAGAACCAGAAATAGTTCCATCCCCCGCTTCATATATGGAACTTCAAAATGGTTCTATATAGAACCATTTTTTTTTTTTTGGTAAAAGGTTCTATTGGCCAAGTACGGAACCCCAGGGTTCTATATTGAACCATTTTTTTTTGGTAAGGTTCGATTGGCCAAGTACCAGCACTCAGGGTTCTATATAGAACCCAGAGGAACCCTTTTTTAAGTGTGTATAGAACCTTTTAGGGGTTCCAAATATGTAGCACTGATAGAACCTTTTAAGGTTCTATATAGAACCTTTTCTTCTAAGAGTGTAGTTACAAAACTAACTACTATTATTATGGTGCAGACTTTCCTTTGTTTGGTGGCCGAAGAGAGGATCCAGCGAGAGCTTGATGGGGCAACGAGGAACGAAAGGCGTTGCTATGACGACTGGGTACTGATTTAAGGCGGTACTGTCTGCAATGGAAAGGATCGAAAAGGCGAATCTGCAGCTGTCAGGTGGTCCAGGTCAGTGCTCTTTAAGTTCTTTATGTTCATATCACACTGCTGAGTGCGCTCATGTGTTTTGAAGGAGGCGTGGCCTTCCTGAAGGGAGGGTGTGATCTTATGCTTTCAAAGCTAGCTGGCTATTGCTAGCCTCTCTGAAATTGCCTACCCTACCTTTAATGAAATACAATATTGTTAAGTTTGGACTCGTACTCCCTTTTTGGACTCGGACTTGACTCAGACTCTATTGGTTAAAGAATCTGGACTCAACTGAAGGTAGACTCAAACCCAGCACTAATTGATCATAAAATATAAGTAACAGATACGATTCAATGCCTGGCCCTTTGACATCCAGTTCCTTCAACTCACCCACAACACAAGCATTGAAGTGAGCACAAACACACTCAGTATTAAAGCGTCTATCAGCGGCCCCTTATGAACCTTTAAAGAAGCCATAAAACATCAGCAAGGGCCAAATAACCCAGTCCCAGACTGAGCTGCCACCCAACAGGTGGCGTTACACACACATACACACACCAGTTCCACCTGTCTCACCTGTATTTCATGCTACTGTGCCGTCCGAACGCCTCCTTCATGTGGGCGTGGCCTTGAGGCAGTGGCCGTGTTTTGACTGAGCTCTGGGGGGTAGTTGCCGTTTCTCCCTGTCCTCCTCCTCCACTACTGCCCCCTGGTGGAGGGGCAGTTCTCAGGCCACACAGCCGGTCCTCGCTGCGGCTCTTCAGATTGTGCTCCGTACAAGCAAATGAGACCTGCATCCTGACCAGCTCTCACACACTGTGTGTTAGAGTTTATCAGATTGAATCACTTTAGAATATGTTTGTGGTGGTCTCACAGTACGTGCCAGATAGATAGATAGATAGATAGATAGATAGCGTGTTTATGTCGCAGGGCAAAAAGTCAACGTACTGGCTGCTGTCCAGGCCTTTAATGTGCTGATGCGTGCACAGTCTGTCTTTGCATTCTCTCACTGCACTTCTCCAATACCTGGATCGACGCGGCTTGAAGACGCTCCTCTCCGTGTTGAGGCATTCCTCCGCAGAATCCGGGTGGTCTCTCTGTGCGAGGCGGGGGACCTCGTCAAAATGCGGAACCACCCATTCACGCCGGCTTTCCACCGACTGGATGCGCAACAGCCGGTGCCGCTTTACCAAATGGCAGTAAAGCCCATCCACGCGAAGGGCGAACGGGAATGCAGAAACGCACGTTTCAGGCGCACGCTTGTGTTCACGCGCGCCTGGCCATCTCCTCGTCTACAGTCGTAAGACCACAAAATCACGCATACACCCCTTTCACGCACTATAGTGACGGTCACTATCTGACACACAGCGCGCCCTCACGCGCTCGACACAAGGCAGCGAATGTCGCGCTGTTTTTCTGACGCGTAATTATTGCCATGGTGATCATCGAACGCGATCAAAAGAGAGTTTGACAGCTCCGCGGTGTCCAAATTCCATCGTCTTACTTTAGTAGCCGATACGTCACATCATGAAGGCGTTATAACGGCGGAATGCTCTCGATGGAGATGTGAAGGGAATTGTGCATCCGTTCAGAGCAACAGAGCCTTCAAACGCGAGACTGTCAATTCAGAACCAAATGAAACCCTCAGTGAACCCCACCCACTCTCTCTCTCTCTCTCTCTCTCTCTCTCTCTCTCTCTCTCTCTCTCTCTCTCTCTCTCTCTCTCTCTCGCTCTCTCCGGCTCGCTCGCTCTCTATCTCTCTCGCGCTCTCGGATTTCCATTGTGATTAATGTGTGAATTGAGCAGGACCACTGCGGAATAATCATGTTATTGTTCGGGTCACTCACACACTCAATATTTTACATTTCCCGGTTGCTTAAATATAGCCTCTGTAGCAGCAAGATTAAAAAAAACAATACTAAAATGATACATAAAATAAAAGGTTCCAAATATTATAAAACATAATGAATATGTGGGGAAAACGAAGATTTACAAATCTGGATTTTTGCTGTACAAGTCAACCTATATTAGTTGTAGGTTACTAATATAACTAACTACATCAGTTTCTTTTAACCATAATTGATTCAAAAACTGCTATAAAATAATAGAATATATGTTTTGAAAGAAATTTTATTTTATATGAGTCCACAGACACCCTGCAGTATACATTCCATGAATATTAGAATATTATCAAATCAAAACACAAGTTCCATAAGTAGTTATTTTTTCTTAAGTAGGCTAAGACATGAGGTCATCACTTTTATCCTTTGAGAAAGCTCACAACTTTCTGGACTTTCTGGACGCACACTTCAATCAATAAGCTATGAGAAAGAGAGCAAGGAAAATATTCAAGTCACAATGAAACGGAAGTATAGGCCATGTATTTTGGAATTATCCTGGAACAATGTTCCAATCAACCAATCAGATTTGAGGGACATTTTTACAGTTTATGTCAAGTTTAGGGTTACAGCCATGGTTAGATGCTTCTACATCAGTGTTATTCACCATCATTTCTGATTTCAGAGGTAACTTAAGGTTAGGTTTAGGGGTAAGGATAGAATTAAACAACATTTTCAGACAGGAATGCTGCTCCAGGATCAACAAAATATGTTGATCCAGGAACATGTCATACTTTGCAAAATCACTGTGACAAGGGATTATTGAAAAAGAAAACAATGTGGGCTGGGATTTGGCTTTGTGCATCAGTTGTTGATTGGATGTTGAGATGTGGGCGTGGCACTCAAAGTGGAGGAAGATGAACACATTTAAATGGACTAAATGACTGGAGAACTGTAAAAAAAATAATCCTGTAAAAAAACGGTAAACTACTGGCAGCTGTGGTTGGCAACATCATACTGTAAAAAATGCTGGGTTATTTTAACCACAATTTTGGGTTAAATATGGACTAACCCAGCTGTTGGGTTAAATTTATAAATTGCATTTTTGTATCCAATAATTGGGTTTGTCCATATTTGACCCAAAATTGGGTTAAATCAACCCAGCATTTTTTAGAGTGCATACTGTAAAAAATATGGTGTTACTGTTTTTGAAATAAACAGCTAAATACTGTATTGTCCGCTACAGTATTAAACTCTAATATGCTCTAACACAAAAACAGTAACTCACCGTCTAGTTGCGGTATGATGCTGGCAACCACAGCTGCCAGTAGTTACCGTTTTTTTACAGGAATATTTTTTACAGTGTATGTCTGTTCCAGTTATGGCATTTTGATTAATCATAACAAGGTCCGGAACATTATAAAAATGAATTGTTCACATTAAAGTCTAAAACGTGCTTATAGAAAATACAGTGAGAATTTTGATTTCATACTGCCTTTAAGGTGGCAAGATGATAAAAACCAGGGCAAATAACGAAATCTAAATAACGAAATAAATACAAAATATAACTCATAAACATTGCAATAACCTCTCAGTTGATTATAAACCAGTTTAATGAGTGAATTGTATCCTTAACACAAATATAAATAATAGAAATGTGTCTCGGTTTCCCTCAAAACGGGCCAGGGGTGGTTTTGTTTTTCAGAGCCAGATGGTTGTGCTTCTGTTGCTGTTGAACATCTGCACTGAACCAGCTCTCTGATAGCAGGTACAAGAGATTAAAACCTCAAAACGATTCACACCAAAGCATCCCGAATAATGCCTTATCCTGAATCAATGTGAAACTTATAAGGAGACATGGAAGTATTTCTTCATTCTGAGTCATGGGAGTTCTTCCTCAACTGACTCTTTGGACGGATCAACATTTGTACACAGTCATGCAGCTAAAGCATGTTTTTTCAAAGCTGTTTTAGTGCACACAGAGACTGCCAGCCAATCAGAGCGAGGCAGTGCAGAGGAGGCAGCCAGTGACAGCGAAGCCGTGCTGTGTAGCGAACACGGGGGAAAAGAGCAAATCTGCTCTCATCAGAGAACATCTGCATTCTGAGACACACTGAGAGAGATGGGAGTGTAACTGTCACTCAATGCATGTGGTTTCTGACAATGCGAATGAATCAATCAAGAATCCTCTTTTATCATTTACTGACTATAAATGTCTCTAACCAGACCAGTATTGAAGGAACTGTCCGTGGTTCTGAAATGCTCCAATAATGCCGGATCAGCAAGAATAACAGTTAATCTGAAATTCAAGGCAGATTTTTTTAGGGCATCAGACTAATTAGCGTGTAAAGGATTATTCAATTCCTGGTCAAGACAATCTCCTGAACTCCAAACTGAATGTCAGAATGGGAAAGAAAGGTGATTTAAGACATTTTGAGCATGGCATGGTTGTTGGTGCCAGACGGGCCGGTCTGAGTATTTCACAATCTGCTCAGTTACTGGGATTTACACACACAACCATTTCTAGGGTTTACAAAGAATGGTGTGAAAAGGGAAAAACATCCAGTATGCGGCAGTCCTGTGGGCGAAAATGCCTTGTTGATGCTAGAGGTCAGAGGAGAATGGGCCGACTGATTCAAGCTGATAGAAGAGCAACTTTGACTGAAATAACCACTCGTTACAACCGAGGTATGCAGCAAAGCATTTGTGAAGCCACAAACACACAACCTTGAGGCGGATGGGCTACAACAGCAGAAGACCCCACCGGGTACCACTCATCTCCACTACAAATAGGAAAAAGAGGCGACAATTTGCAAGAGCTCACCAAAATTGGACAGTTGAAGACTGGAAAAATGTTGCCTGGTCTGATGAGTCTCGATTTCTGTTGAGACATTCAGATGGTAAAGTCAGAATTTAGCGTAAACAGAATGAGAACATGGATCCATCATGCCTTGTTACCACTGTGCAGGCTGGTGGTGGTGGTGTAATGGTGTGCGGGATGTTTCTTGGCTCACTTTAGGCCCCTTAGTGCCAATTGGGCATCGTTTAAATGCCACGGCCTATCTGAGCATTGTTTCTAACCCAAACCCTACCAGTCTACTAATACTCTAATGAGAGTTACATGACGTGTAGTTACTTATAGTTAGTGGAAAGTGGACAATCGAAGTAAAGTGTGACTGAAAAAAATGAAACAGGCCTCCTTTTCTTCATGCTAAATATTATTGCCTTTTTTATTTCTTATTCTGAGGTGAAATATGATATGGACATGTTCTTGACAAGCTTTGTAAGATACACTCTCAAAATGAATATTAGCATTGATATAATATTAACGTTATGGTTGAACTGGTTGTATAATAAGTGAAGCAATACTGTGTTCTCAGGGTGGTCACATCTGTGTCGGAGACGGCTGTGTTTCTGAGATAAAGCACATTACATAGACCTCCTGTTTAGCTTTAGTTGCCTCAGCTGCAAACAACGTGAGGTGCAGCGACTGAACATGTGCTTTGTGAAACCAGAGCACAAACCACCTGGAGTCCATATGGCGGCAGAAAGAAAGACAGAATATGCCCTCTTATTTGCCTGTAAGGTGTGTCCTACTAAAAGCATAATTAAGACATAATTGCAAATTAATTGGCAGAAAATGCCAAAAGTAGGTCTCTGGACGATAGAAGGGATTTATCAGAGGACGAAAAGCTCTACTTTCGTTCTTGCTCCAATTTCATGAAGAAGAAAAAACACATTGGACAATAGTTTCGCTTTTTTCTTCAATAAATCTGTTGCATGGCCTCCAGTGGACAGCAAAGAGAACTGCACTTTAATTATTCATGGAAGTAAGAATATGTTTTACAAAAGAGGAAACCTGGAAGCGGATCACTGTCCCCCCTGGAGAGACAGAGCTTTAAGTGCTTCCATCTGGAGAAAACGCAATATACGATAACATAAAAGTGTACACACACACGTGCACGGACACTTCTAACAGCAGTTTGTGGGTTCCGACAAACACATGAGTTTGTTCTTCCTCTGTGCTTTTCTTCTTTCACTCATCTCTTGCCTTCTCTCAGTGTATTTCCTCTTTAAGCTGCTGAGAATAAGCCTCTGCTTCCTCGCCATCTTTATCTTCTCTGAAGCAGTATGTCCCATATTTCATTGGAAAACACAAAAAAAAACACAAAATATCAGGAGTTTATAGACCCTTTCACACAGCAATCGTGGTAAATACAGTAAAATTACCAGAATAATAGACAAATATGCTGTTCAATGGCTCCTTCAAATGCGGCCACTATATGCGTCCTTGTTTTCCTGTGAAATGAAGGATAAAACAGATGGATTCTTCTTGGCCTTGTCTACCACAGAGTTAATTGCGCGCCAGTCACAACAGGATTTTATTTTTGAGAGAGATATTTCCGAATTACACTTTTTATAACTGAAAGCCCGCTTTTGGTGAAAATCACATTTAATCATGCTGATTTTTGGAAGAGAAAAACTGAAATGGCACTCTTCGTGTGATATTGATTAACTACATAAAATTATATAAATATATACATTTTCTAACCCCCATATCTTGAATTTTGTGATCATTCGAATGCATTCATAAATACATTTTTGGGTCTTGATGTTTGTCAATAATATGAAATATTTAATCCGGAAAGGACAAAACAAATGATAATGAATGAACCCAAAAGGTTCCATATAGAACCTTTATCCTGGTTACAAAGAACACTAAAGGGTTCTTATTATTGAACCCTTAAAAAGGATTCTGTATAGAACCTTTTAGGGGTTCCAAATATGTAGCGCTGATAGAACCTTTTAAGGTTCCATATATCCCAGCAAACACAGAATGTTCCCCTAACGTTCCCATATGGTTCCTATTCTGGGAACGTTCCCTGTAGGTTTAGGTTATTTTCTCGGTTCTCCTAAAAGGAAAGTTCCCAGAACGTTCCCCTAACCTTAAGGGAACGTTCTATTTACGTAAGAAAACTTTCCTGGGGAACCAATAGGGAACGTTCTGGGAACCAAAAACTAACGTTCCCAGAACCTAAAATTGTTTGAAAGGCCTTTTCTTCTAAGAGTGTATGTCCAGGTGGTGTTTTTAATATGCTTCACGCGTTCACACTTACATATAATTTTAAGGGAGTAATGTTTAATGCGTATTTGACGTGTTGTCGGAGGGAGGGCTCCGAGCTCGGAATTCAGCCTGAACCCAGAGTACTCCCCCGTATGTGAGTGTTTTTAGAACTAGCAGTGTGGATAACTAAGAGTGTGGATAATGGATCGAGGTAAGACTGCTGAGTCTATAATGTACCCTCTTATCATTGATTGCTGACTGCTGTCCACTCCTGTTAATTATCTGAACGTGCTCCACCCGAACTAATGCTGCGTCCCAATTAGCATACTATACGTCCTAAAAAGTATTGGAAAATGGAATTAGTGCGTCCCAAACCGTAGTATGTTGAAATGAGTGTTTCAAAGATACCCGGATGGTCTACTATTTCCGGTCAGAATCCGAAGTGCACACTCTAACGGCTGATATTACCCACAAACCATTGCGCGGTGGACGAGGATTCGAGTTAGAACTACAAACACGAGTAAAAAGTGTTAAAAAAACTACAGACAAGGAAGACGCGCGAGTCCGCGGTTATGTCTGAGACGTTTAGATAAAGAGTTTTGAGTGATTAATTAAGACTATCTGACCTGACGAAAATTAATTTATTCAATGTTCTCCGCATTATATTGCATCTGCAGCAGCATTTTGAACTTTTGTAAGGATACGTTTAGCCATTACTTTTCAAATGCATCATTATATTCAAATTGCAAAACACGAGGAAAGTATACACATGAAAGACCCATGACTGGCAGATTAACGTGCTCCGATACGGTAGGAAATCAAATTAGATTGAATGGAGGATTTTAACTGTGACGAGATGATTGACAGGGCAGTTTATGGTGACAGGATGCACGCGACAGACCCGTCCGTTGAAGATGACGTGATAGTATGTCCCGAAGCTTGCTTTTTTGCTACACACTCAAAAGTATGTACTTTTCTTCACAAAAAGAGTACATACTTTTAGGGCGTAGTGTAAGTAAGCGAATTGGGATGCAGGGGTAGTTAATAAAACTACATTTTAAGACAAACCATGTGCAATTCATAAGTCAACACCATTGCTGAGTAGTTCTCCTTAAAGGGATACTCCACTTTTTTATTTTTTTGGAAATAGGCTCATTTTACAACTCCCCCAGAGTTAAACTGTTGAGTTTTACTGTTTTTGAATCCATTCAGCCGATCTCTGGTTCTGGCGGTACCACTTTTAGCATAGCTTAGCATACATCATTGAAGTGGACAAGACCATTAGCATTTCTCAAAAAAAAAAAATGACCAAAGAGTTTCGATATTTTTCTTATTTAAAACTTGACTCTTCTGTAGTTACATCGTGCACTAAGACCGATGGAAAATGTAAAGTTGCGATTTTCTAGGCTGATATGACTAGGAACTATACTCTCATTCCTGCGTAATAATCAAGAAACTTTACTGCTGTACCATGAGTGCAGCAGGCGTAATGATACGAACGCAGCGCCGGAAAATAGTCCCCAGAGATTGTCCGAGTGTATTGAGTTAGTCTTGAGGCGTGGCTTATCCATAGGTCAACCTTTAGCACCAACATACTGGACATTTCTGTGATGTCAGTCATCTGAAATGACATTTAAACGCTACGCCGTTGTTTTCATTCGCTCGCGTGAGGAGATAGCACTTCAGTTTCACTAATAACCGTTCGATTTGAGAACATATTTTGAGTGACTGGCAGGGGGATGATCAAACAGTGCTGATGAATAGATAAGTTTGAAGTTTGATTTTATTTACACTTTTCAGGCAAATATAACTGACTTCTTTATTGTTAATTGTCTCTGCATATTTTGAGCAGGGATGGAGTGATCAAAACAATCTGTTTTGCATGGTGCACCAATATTCTTATTGTGATTTGTGAATCCGTACTGAAGTGAGATCACTGGTCAAGCAATCGAGGACCTTCGTTCTTTTTCTCACACACACAAACACACAATCAAACACTCTTGAGTTCTCTCATGCTATTTAAAGATACTGTAGCCCCTGTGCCTCAAAACAGCGAACCTTGAGCACGGCCAGCAGTTCCCATGGCAACCCGCATAGAGCCAATCACCTGGGGACACAGAACAGCCTTATGGGATTTGTGGTGCAATTATAACAGGATTTAAGTATTATAAACTTCAGGAAATGTCTTCTATGCCATAAGTGTCCAAATGTTTAAATTTATTATTGATAAAGATATTGTGGATGTTTGAAATATAAACTACACTCACCTAAAGGATTATTAGGAACACCTGTTCAGTTTCTCATTAATGCAATTATCTAATCAACCAATCACATGGCAGTTGCTTCAATGCATTTAGGGGTGTGGTCCTGGTCAAGACAATCTCCTGAACTCCAAACTGAATGTCAGAATGGGAAAAAAAGGTGATTTAATGCAATTCTGAGCGTGGCATGGTTGTTGGTGTCTGAGTATTTCACAATCTGCTCAGTTACTGGGATTTACACACACAACCATTTCTAGGGTTTACAAAGAATGGTGTGAAAAGGGAAAAACATCCAGTATGCGGCAGTCCTGTGGGCGAAAATGCCTTGTTGATGCGAGAGGTCAGAGGAGAATGGGCCGACTGATTCAAGCTGATAGAAGAGCAACTTTGACTGAAATAACCACTCGTTACAACCGAGGTATGCAGCAAAGCATTTGTGAAGCCACAACACACACAACCTTGAGGCGGATGGGCTACAACAGGGATACCACTCCACTCATCTCCACTACAAATAGGAAAAAGAGGCGACAATTTGCAAGCGATCACCAAAATTGGACAGTTGAAGACTGGAAAAATGTTGCCTGGTCTGATGAGTGTCGATTTCTGTTGAGACATTCAGATGGTAGAGTCAGAATTTGGCGTAAACAGAACGAGAACATGGATCCATCATGCCTTGTTACCACTGTGCAGGCTGGTGGTGGTGGTGTAATGGTGTGGGGGACACGTCTTGGCACACTTTAGGCCCCGTAATGCTTATTAAAGAAGTAGTGCAGCTGTGCATAAAGCCAATTGTGGGTCAAACTCAAACATTGGGTTAAAGAAAGTAACCCAATGGCTGGGTTTATCCATATTTGACCAAAATTTGGGTTAAAACAACCCAGCATTTTTAGAGTGCAAAGCGCATGCCACCGTTTTCACAAATTTGTGTTTTCTGCACGGAGACAAGAACAATTCAATTTCAAAAATGTGTACTCTGAAACACGGTTTTTAAAGTTTGTGATTTCAGGCCCCCAAAAATGCCATTGTCGCGTAAACAAACGGCCAAAACGCATAAAAACTTGAACATTTTTAGTTGAAGCTGGTGTTGTGTAAACGGCCCCTGAACTGAAAGGGTAAACATGAAACCAAAAACCCAAGACATAGCCTGACATAAATGTCTTTATTGTCACTTTTGGTCAAATGAATGCATCCTTACTAAATAAAAATAATAATCTTCAGTTCTGAATGTAGCTTCTGTTTTGCTACTGCCTAATCTTTATACTTTACTTATCCTTTCACATTTGCATTGAGAGTGCATTTCCCAACAACACACACACTCACCGGTACAGCATGGCTTGTCTCTCTGATTGGCAGTCATTGATACTGAGTCCACACTCCCTCAGGTAAAGCTCAGACGCCGGCGCTCGACCAGTCTCTGCGCCGCCTCCAAAATCTGCGAAGCCAGGGCATTCGTTTCTCCTTTCTGCCCCTTTCCACGGCTTGGCACATTTACTTTGCCCCAGTGCCGCTCGCCGCCCCTGACGAGGCTTTCGGCTTCTTGCTGATCCCGTACAGGTCCTCGACCGAGAACTTGCCCCCCTTCGCCCACGACCCCCAAACATGGCCATTTTCCAGGGGTTTTGTTCGGTCTGTCTTCGGTTTGAGCTCAGTTGAGCATTTAGACGCACTCCGACTGGCAGGACTTAGTGAAAAAAGATAAAAGAAAGGCAACAAAAGCAAAGAACAAAGTTTCAGCATGCAGGTACCAAATTAAATATATCATTTGGAGATGCCACGTTTATCTGAAACACACACATCTTTTGATGTTTGTTCTTTTACACAGTGAAAACAGTCCTTTTTAAAACATCTCTTTCACTGCAAAAAAAGTGCATTTTCTTAAAAAATTAAATGTGGGGGTTTTATACTTTTTATTTTCTAGTATTCTTAACGTTCTAAAATAACAAGATGCATTTACTTGACAAGCAAAATTGTGAAAATAGATTTGCTTTCATAGAATATCTCCTGATTTAAGATTATTTTTCTTACAGTACACCAAATAGTTTTTTTGTTGTATTTGTTAAAGCATAAACCTTTAAGTAAAATAAAAACAACTCAGACAAATTTTAAAAGTTTACAAATCGCTAAAAAATTCAATTTCTTTCTTACTTTTGTCTCTTTTGCTTTCGCCTCTCTTTTTCCCAGTCTCTTTCGCTCTTTGGAATGAAAGATAGATGACAGAGGATTTACAGTGATGTTGTAGATTTAGATTTAAAACACACACACACACACACTAATGCTCAATCTGCTTGCATTGGGCTTGATTTAAAAAAATAAAACCTCAGATAAATAGTGCCCAGGTCGCCCCTCCCTCATCCAACAGCTCAAACTAATGATGTGGAAAAAGAAACGCTAAAAATGACACAATAAATCTAAGAACAGACATCCAAAAGGAAGCCAAAAATACCACACCAAGATCTAATAATAAAAGGGAATGGTTGACAGGCATATCAGGCATCATAACATCATTTTCAAACAGGGCTATAAACAGAATATGCTGTTATTCAGTACAAGACACACATTTATACAGGCCGTTTTCAGGTGTGTTTGAAGGAAAAATCACAGATTAGATCTGTTTTACATATCATTTGTTTCTAGCAATGGGACTACAATCAAAAGTCATAAATTCAGCACTCAGATATTCAGATATTTCTCATCAAACTCTTTTGAGACTGAATGATCTGAACTGATTCGTTTTTATGCCTATAGAAAAAAGGGTTCTATACATGTAGCATAGGGTTCTTCACTCAACTCCAAAGGACATTTTATGCTAAAAAAGTTTCAATGATGACAAAAAATAACCCTTTTGGCACAAAGGTTCTTTAAAGACTATTATTCATTCATATATTACATTATTTTGCAACATTTTGTAGTTGTAATTAAATTATTGTTAATTAAACTGTTAATATTACATTTTAATCATGCAGATTTTTGAAGGATAAAAACTGAAATGGCACTCTTAAATCTAATATGATATTGATTAATTACTTTTTTAACCCCCATATCTTGAATTTTGTGATCATTCAAATGCATTGCATTTAAAGGGTTCCAAATACGTAGCACTTTAGAACCTTTTAAGGTTCTATATAGAACCTTTTCTTCAGAATGTATTCTTATTATATGTAACAAGCATATTCTTATTTTACTTAATATATACAAAAGTTAGTCTCCAAGAGTGCTGATATTTTCAACGTTTCACTCCACTTGACAAGTGTTTTCTCTGCTTCAGACAGCAATTCATCTGTGTTTTGGCGATCGCAACACAGGCTAAATCTGCTTTGACTTCATTTTAGGATGTAAAATGCTAAAGTGAGTTGATATTTGTTGATATTATACAAATTTGTTGTGCAATATCACAATTTATCTTACTGTTGTTGAACTGAATCTCAGCATAAATGTGATTACATGCACCATGTGTTTATGGCTCAGTCAAAACTGAGAAACATCTGAAACCAAATTGAGATTAAAATGAGACATGAAAAATAACACCATATAATCGACTGGGTTGTATCTCTCTCTCTCTCTCTCTCTCTCACACACACACACACACACACACACACACACATGCACGCAGCCAGATGTGTTGCTCTCTGTCCCATTTGTGTCAGAGGAGCACAGAAGGGGTTGAGGATAGAGATGAGGGAATAGAGGATTCATTAATCTGTTGCTCTCAGCACAGTTCCAGCTTTAACCATTGCATTTAGGGCCCTATAAAATCAGTTTTATTTTTTCCCAAATTCCATTTTATTTTTTCCCAAATTCCGTTTTTTCCGTTTTAATATTAGCAAATTCAGTTTTTTTCCGTTTTAATTTTGGGGAATTAATTTTTTTTTACCCTTTACTGTTATTTTAGTTGTAAAAAGAGTAGGGCCCTATGCATTCTTTAACACTGCGCTATTCATCCATCAGAAAAATCCAAAAAAGAAGAATATATGTTTTATTATTTTAAACATAAATCCATTAAGATAAAAGAAGTGCACTTATAGCATACTTTTTTTTAAATGAAAATAAAATACTTAAAATTATATTCTGAAGGGCACAATGAATGGACACGTGACGTGATTACAGGTAATATGCAATTAAATGAAAATGTATTAGTTTAAATTTATTTTAAACTAAGGTTAATAAAATAAAAATAAAACAAAAGGTTAGCAAAATTAAGAATGAACCAAAACTTACTACGGGTACTTTTTCAAAGTGTTATAAAGAAGGTAACACTTTACAATACGTGTGCACTAATATGCCTTAATTCATGCTTAACTAATGCACAAATAATCATGAGTTAATGTATAACTCATGAAGAACTAAACCATTAATTAATGATTACTGCATCAGCAACTAATAAAGAGTCAATATGATTAATAGATTAAGTACTACATGAATTGCTGTTAATTCAATGTGTCATTGTGTATTAATTCATTAATAACATATTTTATGAACTAATAGTGTAAATTAATGTGTTAATTACCACAATTAATCAAAGCTATGCACTTCAACTTCCAGTTGTCTGCTTTAATTAATCATTAGTTAATGATTTGCAAAAGTATCATTATGTTATGACTTTACTTGTTGGGGCACATCATTATTAACTAATCATTTAGTAATTGTAGTAATTTGCACATGAATTATGCACTAACAATGAAGTAATTAATGATGTATTAATACATTAGTGTACCTGTCATATTATCTGGAAGTTGAAACACAAGGCTCTGGCTCTTTCTGGGAATTAACATATTAAGACTATTAGTTAAAAAAATGATTTATTATGGAATTAATCCACAATTACATATTTAATTAATAACAATTCATGTATGAACTAATACATTAACCTTACAGACTCTTGTGGTAATCATTAATGAAATAGCTTAAATAATCATTAGTTACACATTAATTCAGTATTATCTGTGCATTAGTTAGGCATGAATTAATGCTTATTCAGTGCACACGTATTGTAAAGTGAACGATGTTTTCTTTTACAGAAATCGCTTTTTAAGGACTACAACAAACCGTGGTGACATCACAAACCCTAAAATGTACATAAACCCACTTTTCAGAACGCGATTTATACTGTAGATTATTATGACAGAATATAATCAGAGACAGAAGATAGTTAACGCCACTGCATTCTCCATGTTGTCACTTCTTCTTGAGTCTCTCCATCATTGTCCACTCAGGCTTGAACATAAAAGGCTTAGCAGCTAAAGTTTTAGAAATTTTCAGTGTGTCTGTGTAAGATAATCGTAACCGAAACGAAGCTCCGCCCCCTGTGCCGGGAGCAGCAGCTCATTTGCATTTAAAGGGACATACACAAAATAAATGGTTCGTTTTTGCTCACTCTCAAAAAGTGACAATTTTAACATGCAATAAAAATATCAGTGCGTGTATTTTGAGCTAAAACTTCACATACACACTCTGGGGACATCAAAAGTGTATTTTGCATCTTGTGAAAAGGGCATTATAGGACCCCTATAACATTTGAAGTATACTACAACAAGTGCACATTCAATACAATTAAGTACACTTATCTTTTAGCTACACTTAAATAAAGACTTACCAATTTTGTTTGTTAGGTAGGCTAAATGTATTTTTTATTTTGAGGATATTTTTTTGCAAAAGAAATACATGCTGTCGGTATTCTTGTGAACTGTGAAGTGATGAAGTCTAAGCACTTTGATCTTCATATCCTTGGAAAAGTGCTGTGGCTGTGGGAATACCCATAATTCCTTGCACTTGAATAATTTATTTAAATGTGGTCAAGGGCACGGCACTGACTTATGAGGATATGTGCAACATTCTTATTTAAAATTAATGTTTTTAGCTCTATACATTTTGTTGATGTTTTTACAAAGCTGTGGTTGCACCATTAGGTTGAATGAATGTATTTATATTAGTAAATCTGTGTCATGCATGTCCTTAAATGTATCTTTAGAAGAATTTATTTCAACATATCTGTCAGAACAGTGTTCATCTGTGACTCAGAAACACACACGGGATGTGACAGCGGACGCTGAGCTGCTCTTGATCCATCCGCTGTAAGAGGGTCAGATTATCGGGGATTAAACTCTTGCCTAAGAGACTCTGATTGACTGCAGTCTCTCTGGGGACAGCTGTTTCGTCTCATCTCTTCTCTTTCATTCCATCAATCACTCTCTCTTCATGACTTCATTCAAGAGCACTGGGTTCTGTCCAAAGCGAGATAAATGTTTATGATGTGTGTGGGTAGCAAAAAAAGATATTCCAAAATTCTGCTCCATTACCTTCACATGCTTTTCTAGTAAATATCTCATCACTCTCAGAAAAAAAGTTATCTGTCACTGGGGCTGTACCTTTTCAAAAGGTACACTTTTGTAACCTAATTGTACATAATACTATTAGCACATGCACATATTAGCACATGCACATATTAACACCTAAAATGTATAGCACTTAAAATTTACATATTAGCACCTAGACTGTACATATTAACACCTAAAATGTACATATTAGCACCTAAAATGTACATATTAACACCTAAAATGTACATATTAGCACCTAAAATGTACATATTAACACCTAAAATGTACATATTAGCACCTAGAATGTACATATTAGCACCTAAAATGTACATATTATCACCTAGAATGTACATATTAGCACCTAAAATGTACATATTAGCACCTAGAATGTACATATTAACACCTAAAATGTACATATTAGCACCTAAAATGTACATATTAACACCTAAAATGTACATATTAGCACCTAGAATGTACATATTAGCACCTAAATTGTACATATTAACACCTAAAATGTACATATTAGCACCTAAAATGTACATTTTAACACCTAAAATGTACATATTAGCACCTAGAATGTACATATTAGCACCTAAAATGTACATATTAACACCTAAAATGTACATATTAGCACCTAAAATGTACATATTATTAGCACCTAAAATGTACATATTAGCACCTAGAATGTACATATTAGCACCTAAAATGTACATATTAGCACCTGGAATGTACATATTAGCACCTAAAATGTACATATTAACACCTAAAATGTACATATTAGCACCTAGAATGTACATATTAGCACCTAAAATGTACATATTGGCACCTGGAATGTACATATTAGCACCTAAAATGTACATATTAACACCTAAAATGTACATATTAGCACCTAGAATTTACATATTAACACTTAAAATGTACATATTAGCACCTAGAATGTACATATTAGCACCTAAAATGTACATATTAGCACCTAGAATGTACATATTAGCACCTAAAATGTACATATTAGCACCTAGAATGTACATATTAGCACCTAAAATGTACATATTAGCACCTAAAATGTACATATTAGCACCTGGAATGTACATATTAGCACCTAAAATGTACATATTAACACCTAAAATGTACATATTAGCACCTAGAATGTACATATTAGCACCTAAAATGTACATATTGGCACCTGGAATGTACATATTAGCACCTAAAATGTACATATTAACACCTAAAATGTACATATTAGCACCTAGAATGTACACATTAACACTTACACTGTACATATTGGGCTAAAATGGACATATTGACACTTAAAATGTACATATTAGCACCCAAAATGGACAAAAGTGTACCTTTTCAAAAGGTACAGCCCCAGTAACAGCTTTTGTCCTTTTTTTCTGAGAGTGTACCTGCTAGTCTTTACAGGGCAAATTCATGTGTTTGCTTGAGAAAGTACACAGTGAATCTACATTACAATTTCTTTGCTTTAAGAAACACTGAAATCCCTCAAATGATCTTGGTTAAAGGTGCTAAATGATCAGGGACATGTACACCCTCAGTAATCCACGATTCTATATGTAGAGGCAGTCAGTGTTGCTCCAGCATCCCCAGAGCTCATGTGCTGATGTCATGGCAATTACATAAATCCATGTGCAAAACAAGGGGCCAAGGTTCACCTGGTTACAGCATGGTCCCTTTAGCCCCTGCTGGAAGATGCCGTAATTACAATGTCTGGCGGCTGTTAGCTGGCATCTAAATCGATCCAATGGCGGTACTCGATTAGAGGTGAAGGTCTCACGCGTGTTCCGTCGCACATGTAACACAATACATTTGATCTTATGTATTAAAGGAGTAGTTCACTTTTGAAAAAACTTTTGCTAAAAATTTACTCACCCCCATATCATCCAAGATGTCCATGTCTTTCTTTCTTCAGTCGAAAAGAAATTAAGGTTTTTGATGAAAACATTCCAGGATTTTCTCCATATAATGGACTTCAATGGGAACCAAACGGTTCAAGGTCCAAAAGACAGTTTTGGTGCAGCTTCAAAGGGCTATAAACGATTTCAGATGATGAATACGGGTCTTATCAAGTGAAACGATCGCTCATTAATAAATAAATAAAGTTTAAGTTTTATAAGCTCAAATGCTCGTTCGTTTTCTCACACAAAACGCTCGTTTCGTGTCTTAGGCCATCAATGTGTACTTACATTTACGAGTCATTAAATCAGGTTTAATTTGGACTTCTCTGTGCATGCTCTTTGAGGTGGTGACCATAGACCTCAAATTTTGTTTGACCTAAAAATATCAAAATTGAAAATACTGCGGAAACAAAGACACCTACATCTTGGATGCCCTTGAGGTAAGATAAAACACACCAAAAATTTATTTCAAAGTGAACTATCCCTTTAATTGATAGTTTTATTATCACTTTATTCACTTTTTGAAGCATAAAAATGGTAGTTGCGTATTCTGTCAATGGAGGGACAGAAAACTCTCAGATTTCATCGAAAAGATCTTTATTTGTGTTCTGAAGATGAACAAAAGTCTTCGGGTTTGGAACGACATAAGACCTCATTTTTGGGTGAACTAACACTAAATGTGTTAAGAAAGCCATAAAAGTGTACTTACTATAAGTATTTCTTGAATAATATATTATTTGCAAGTACATTTAAAAAAATGCTTCTATAATTTGAAACATAGCACAAGTGCACATTCAATACAATTAAGTGCACTTCTTTTTCACAAGGAAGCCTTTAGTAAGGTTGCTGGTTTTCGATTTATTTATTTTTTTTCCGATGAACTCCTGGCTTGCAATTCACCTATCGAGAGGTTTATCAGTGTGTCCTGGTGTGTCAAAACAATGTAAATATGTTCTTTTCCTCTTGAAAGTTGAGTGGGTCTTTCTAGAATGTCTTTCAGCAAATCTGGTTCTCATAACAAATCCATACATTGTTTATGCAGGACTGACTTTCCTTCTCCACACAATCTCTGATTCATTTCCAGCCAAACACAAACACTACGTGTAGGGAATTGAATCAGAGTCAGTGGTCAGCAGCAAAACTCAACAACATGATCTAAGCTGAGCATCTTGACAGGCTGCTGTGACCCCTGTGAAATCATTTCTCTATTTATATCTCCAGTGGGTGATGTCTTAAAGCGGCCTGTAAAACAACGGAGGGCAGAAAATAATATAATGAACTTACGCATCAGAGACTTTAAAAACACGCCCACTGTCCAGTTCTCAGGCATATCCAGTGACACACACATGAATGAGTTATATGTTATAATGCATGGTGACAGAGAGAGGCCAAAGGCATTGCATATAGCCTTCAGGAGAAACTGTGATGATGTTATCATGTTTCACCAAAGGAAAAGTGCCAGACAATCATAAAATACACACAAAAAATAATCTATATAGGCCTTTACTAACCTACGGTGCGCGTATTGCATTCACTTGAAGAAAAAAATCTACTCTGTTTTTCTGAATTAACGAGTTAATTTTTCATGAGAAAAAAAATTTTGCTCTGTTTTTCTGAATTAACGAGTTAATTTTTCATGTAGAAAAATTGTTTTTGCTGTGTTTTTCTGAATTAATGAGTTAATTTTTAATGAGAAAAAAAGTTTTTTGCTCTGTTTTTCTGAATGAATGACTTAATTTTTCATGAGAAATTTTTTTTTGCTCTGTTTTTCTGAATTAACGAGTTAATTTTTCATTCAGAAAATTTTTTGCTCTGTTTTTCTGAATTAACGACTTAATTTTTCATGAGAAAAAAAGTTTTTGCTCTGTTTTTCTGAATTAACGACTTAATTTTTCATGAGAAAAAAAGTTTTTGCTCTGTTTTTCTGAATTAACGACTTAATTTTTCATAAGAAAATTTTTCATTTAGAAAAACAGAGCAAAAAAAATTTCCATGAAAAATTAACTCATTAATTCAGAAAAACAGAGCAAAAAAAATAATTCTCATGAAAAATGAACTCGATTAATTCAGAAAAATAGAGCAAAAACTTTTTTTCTCATGAAAAATTAACTCATTAATTCAGAAAAACAGAGCAAAAAAAAATTTCTCATGAAAAATTAACTCGTTAATTCAGAAAAACAGAGCAAAAAAAATTTTCTATGAAAAATTAACGTTAATTCAGAAAAACAGAGCAAAAAAATTTTCTCATGAAAAATTAACTCGTTAATTCAGAAAAACAAAGTAGATTTTTTCTTCAAGTGAATGCAATACGCCACCGTACTAACCTGATATGAACACAATCAAATGGGTTTGTGTAGGGCAGATTTCCTCATTGGACACACACTTGGCTGAAAACACTGTACTCTTTATATTTCTACAAATAAACACCATTTTACATCAGGCATCTAAACATAATCAGGATTTCTAATATATTCGCACATGTTGACACTGAAATAAAAGAGCCTCATCTGCTATGCTAATATCATGCAATCTACCAGAATTGTTCTGCTACATATGATTTAGTACACATTGTTTCTTATTGTTGCATTACAAGGACCAATCCTTGCACATTATACACTGCCTCTTCATCTCATGTACTCCTCTCTTGTTTAAACCTATGTATTTAAATGTGCACAGAGAGATTCTCTTACATTTTTTGGCTATTTTCTCACAGATTCTATAAATAAAAGTAAATAAAAAAATTCATTTTATGTCTGAACACAATATTCTATTTATTAAATTGGCTAAATATAGATCAATCGTTGCATGCATTTATCTGTCTTATGATCTTTCCTGGATGTTCTTAGAAAATGGCATTAAAATCTCAAGACGACTTTACTATTTTAATTTGAAATGCACCACAGGACTGAATAATCATGATAATATTCTCAAAAGAGTTCCAAATGCATGTCCAAAAAATATGGTGGCATGTGCAAAAACATTTTCCCCTGATAAGCAGTGAAAAGTGGCTTTTTTTTATCTCCTTCATGCACATTTAAGAGTTATTGCTTTTTTCTTTCAAAGTTTTAAAAGCTGTGATATTCAAAAAAGAAAAGAAAAGTCAAATCATATCTAGAGAACAAAATAGATAAATTTTATCTATCATTTTGATCAATTTCAAAATATTCGAAAATTCATAAACTACTTCTTTTCAACTGGAAGCGATATTGGAATATTTGAAGTGGCAAAAATTGGCAATTGCTGAAACGTGTTATTCCTTTAAGAGGACCGAAAGCCGAGTGTTGCGGATAATGCATTACAACAAGTATTGCAAATTATGTAATTAGATTACTTTTCAACTAAGTAAAGCATTTCTTTTCAATTTAATATAAAATATTCTACTTTTTCAAATAAGCATCGCAAGTTACTTTGTTTCCCCATTTATTGTAGCTCGAGATTAATCTTGCATTCACTTATCTCACTTGCACAAAAACAGATTCAGTTTTCCTCAAAATGAATAAAAACAGTGAAATACGAACACTGAATATTACACAAACCTGCAATAATTAAAGGGGATTGCCCCTAGTAGCCCTCAAACCGTATTCACTTTATAGCCCTTAATCCTGTAATTGTGGACAAATGTTGGCAGAGAGGACTCAGGTGTGATCCTAATTTTTATTTATTATAAATGTTATATCACTGTCTTTGATAAAGTTTTGTCTATCCATTTATGGTGGTTTTTTATTTTATTTTGGGGGTATTTTTGAAATTTATTTACTTCAAAAGTCCAATATTTTCTATGTAATTTATGCTTATTTTTAAGTTTTATTTATTTATTTATTTATTTATTTTAACTACATTAAAATATAATTCATATAAGTTCTTAGAGCTAAAACCTAAAGATGAAGCGACTTTGCTGTCGCCTGGTGTCTTATTGTGGCTTATTTTAAAATGCTCTAAATTACACTTTTTCCCATTCATTTCTATGGGTGCCCATTTTTTTACCTAAATACAAGATTAAGAATTGAGAATTTTTTAAAAAAAAATTTTAAAGTAAAAAAATAAAAAGAAAAAAATTCTCTTTTTTAAAGAGAATTTTAAAAAATTATCTTTTAAAAAAAGATTTTTTTTTGTTTTTGTAGAATTGAGTAAAAAAAAAGTGTGTGTTCAGGAGGCAAACTTAGGAAAAGTAGCCACGTCTTGTACCGCTCAGATCAAGGGAAGCATTTTTTTATATAAATCAAAACTATTTTGTCCAGAATACGGTTTTAGAGTTAAAAGCTTCTTCACAGCTGAAAAAGCGTGTCTGTCTCTTTAAGACACAAAAGTACACGTCACGTACGTACTCGGCCCCGCGAGTGGAAACTCGAATGTCATTGGTCCATGCGTGTTCAGCTTGTCGTGCGCGTTCCAGGCGAGTCACCTTGCTGTCCACAACAGCAGAAGTGTATCAGCAGAAGAGAAGGTGTCCTACCGAAACCCGAACCAGCACTGCAGCCATGGCAGCCGCAGCGCACACGGGCAAACCCAAAACCTCGCCCAAATCTGTGAAGTTTCTCTTCGGTGGTTTGGCAGGGTATGTATGCGCCTGTGCATTCAGCGGCGCTCTCTCTGTTGCATGGGCTTGGATTGAATGAGCAACTGATGAGAGAGTGAGATTATTAATAAGGGTCATCCGTTATCAGCTGCGCGAGCTAGTGCTCAGAATCATCATAAGGAGTTTATGTGGTGTGTTATGGATTTTCTTGTCTATTTTTGTGAGGTCTGGAGTGAATGGTTTTGCAGGCCAGAGAAAGCCTGGTAACCCCGTGTCAAAATGTGAACTTCAGATTAAATGTCACGCGTCGTCATGTGTCACTGTGGAATGTACGTTCAAACCTTTAAATATTATTTTCATCCTTAAATATATTACTACATATTTTTTAGACAATATTATGACAGTTCCCTCACACATGAAAATAAACACAAGACCTGTAAATCAGTGCTATTTCTATTATACAGGTTGTCCTTGGGCAAATGTTAAAGTCACCATCATGAAATCAACACGGACAATTCTTGTTCAATTTTGTAATGGAATTTTGCTGTATTTATCTATGATTTATTATAGGGCTGTCAAATGATTTATCACATTCAAAATAAAAGTTTGTGTTTACATAATATATGTGGGTGCACTGTGTATGATTATTTTAGATAAATAAATACACACACATGCTTGTATATATTTAAGAAACAGTTTCATGTATATACTGTATATAGATTTAAATATAATTTTATATTATATATAAATATAAATATTTTATATATAAATACAAAAAAAAAATCTTAAATATACATGCATGTGTGTGTATTTATATACCTACAAAATAATTATACATATATCATGTAAACACAAACTTTTATTTTGGATGCAATTAATCATTTGACAGCCCTAATTTATTATAAAAGATTTATCCGTGCATATAGCCTAATTATCCAAATCTTTTTATTTTATTTTATCCTAATCTTTAATGTGCCCTCCTAACATTTATTCTGAATATCTTTCCCTCCCTTGACATCTCTGCTCTTTCTGATGACGTGTTTGCTGGCACGGGGCTGGCGACCTGTCACTCACATGAGATCCACCAATAGCAAACCACAACCATCCAAACAATTCCCCACGAACAAAATCAAGTCCCGTCCTAGATTTATTTTTCTTGACGAGAAGCCTTTTTACTCGGATATAGGGAAGAAAACACCTAAACTTCTGTTTCATGCACACTTTAAAGGCATAATTGCCTTGTTTGTGTTTAACTGAGCCAAAGTCTAAAGGACACCATAAATGCACTAGTTTAAAAGGATTTTTTTTTTGACAGTTGTAGGATCCTCAGTCAAAAAAAGCACTCCTGTTGAAATTCTAAATACATTTCAATCATTATTTGGAAATAGTCTCAAAGCAACAGGATGGACTGAGTCTACTAGTTCCAGTTTTGGGATTCTTCTGAATTTTCAAACTAGGATATTTAATCCTATTGGGGGATCATATTGGTCATGTAGAGAAAAAAAATTAATTTAAAAAATATTTTTTGCTTTATTTTTTTAACAGGTTTCCTTCAGGATGAGAACAGAGCTTTAAATTAAATAAATTATTTAGCGATAAAACACTTTACAATAAGGTTCATTAGTTAATGTATTAACTAACATGAGCAATGCATTTGTCAATGATGTGTTTATCTTTGTTAACATTAGTTAATAAAAATACAGCTGTTCATGTTAGTTCCCAGTGCATTAAAGGGATAGTTCGCTTTGAAATTAATTTTTGGAAATTTTAAGCTTACCTCAAGGGCATCCAAGATGTAGGTGTCTTTGTTTCTGCAGTAGTTTCAATTTTGATATTTTTAAGGTCAAACCGTTCTTGTCTGTCAGTCATATAATGGAGGTCTATGGTCACCACCTCAAAGAGCATGCACAGAGAAGTTCAAATTAAACATGATTTAATGACTCGTAAATATAAGTACACATTGATGGCCTAAGACATGAAACGAGCGGTTTGTGTGAGAAAACGAACCGTATTTATATTGTTTTTGCCACAAAGCCCCCACACCCTCAGATCATTTGGACGTGGCTGTGGTTACAAGAGGTAAAAGCGATATAAATACTGTTCGTTTTCTCACACAAACCGCTCGTTTCATGCTCTTAGGCCATCAATGTGTTCTTACGTTTACGAGTCATTAAATCATGTTTAATTTGGACTTCTCTGTGCATGCTCTTTGAGGTGGTGACCATAGACCTCCATTATATGACTGACAGACAAGAACGGTTTGATTTAAATTTAATCTACCGCAGAAACAAAGACACCTACATCTTGGATGCCCATGAGGTAATGTTAACAAGATTTTGATAAAGTATTAGTAAATGTTGAAATTAGCAAAAAATAAAAAAGTAAAGTGTTTAGCTAACATGCATGCATTCTCCCTGACCTCCAGGATGGGTGCAACAGTGTTTGTGCAGCCGCTGGACCTGGTGAAGAACCGGATGCAGTTGAGCGGTCAGGGCTCCAAGGCTCGCGAGTACAAGACTAGCTTTCACGCTTTGGCTAGTATCCTGCGCAACGAGGGCATCGGGGGCATCTACACCGGGTAAGTGTAGGAACTGTGTTCGGAAACCAGCGTTGTAGAGTAGTGAGGTACACTTTCTCACAACAAGGCGAGAATGTTCAAGTGCAGAGTGAAGAATTTGAATGAATTATTGAATTAATGTTTTTTTGTTTTTTAATATTAATTTTACCAGACACTGGATTTGAGAAACTAGGGAGCTCTAGCTGGACATCCTAACTGAGTGACTGTAGATGGAGCCCATAGCTTTACACGAGCAGTAAATATCTGATTAGGTTTATATCTGATACATATATGTCGTATATCTCTGGTCTCACGCATTTATTCTGTCCCGTGTTTTTAATTGCAGGCTTTCAGCGGGGTTGTTGAGACAGGCGACCTACACCACGACCCGCTTGGGCATCTACACGGTCCTGTTTGAGCGCATGTCTAAAGCGGATGGCACACCTCCTAACTTCTTTATGAAGGCTTTGATCGGAATGACGGCTGGGGCCACGGGGGCGTTCGTCGGACTCCGGCTGAGGTGGCGCTCATTCGAATGACGGCTGATGGGAGGTAGAAGAATATCATTACACTTCACCATAATTCACCTAAAAGTGACTAAATAAATCACTTGGGCTACGTTCAGACTGTAAAAATTGTAGGTCGTTTTTTGTCCAAAACCCACTTTTGCAAACTAGTCCCTGGTTTTTTACCCGATCGGAACCAAACCAGTGCATACATGTTCTCTGGAGTCTGAAGATCAATAATTATCGAAAAAAAAGGTCGCTAGGAGGGCGCAAAATAAACGTTGTGGGAGGAGCCTATTTTACTAAAATGGCTATAACTCGAGAAGTAAATGAGATATCGTAACCAAACTCGGTACACATGTGTATGAGTTTAATTTAAGGTCACGTCAAAAAAATCGCGACGATTTAACCCTAGGTGGCGCTATAAAACGAAAAAAACATAAAAAGGGCTCTGACCAGCTGACCGTTAGTCCAATTGACTTGGAAATTGGTATGCAGTGTCTTGGACCAAGGCCCCATGTATATGTTTGAGGACATTTGCGTATCTCAAAAAACATGGTTGCCATCAGCCAATGAAGTTTGAGCACCTATGAGACAAGGTTAACGGAGGCCGATCGTAGACGAAACTCGATGGGCATGTTCGACTCATGGCCCTAGAGGTCTGTAGGAATTTTGAAAGAAATCGGCCTGAAACGAGTTTTATGGCTCTGTAATCACGTGGTGTTGCGCACACCCCACAAAATGCATATCATTGATAGATCTCCTCATGTTGAACAACTTTGCCTCTAGAACCATTGCTGTCAATTGAATCGTTCATTAAATATTCACGAATATGTTAAAAACCTACTTTTGCGAACTAGTCCCTGGTTTTTTGCCCCAATCGGAACCAAACCAGTCTAGGCCTATTCTCTGGACTCTCTAGATCAATAATTATCGAAAAAAAAGTTGAAATTTCGCATTTGTTTTGCTATAACAGGGTCGTTTACAAAAGTGGCGTGGCAAAATGCACCCAAAAGCCTATAAATCCTAAAGGAAAACTCAGAACTTCACAAAAATTGATGAGCATATGTGTCATAACATGTTGAAGAAGCATGCACAGTTTCATGGAAATCGAACCATAGGTGGCGCTATAACTGTTAAAACCATACATTTCCTATGGTAAATTGCCAGTAATGGCTGTAAATGGTGTTTTCCATCTATTATGTCAGTGGATAAATGTATGCTAAATAAAACTGAATGCCTTTTGATGCTTTTGTGCTTAAAGGCCTTAACTGCTTGAACCCCGCTAAATGCTGCTTGCAGCTTTAATTAAAATATTGACATTTTAAAAATATATATAGAAATTGTAATGAAGCATCACTCAATCCTTTATCTCTTTCTTGTCCAGGTTGCCTCCAGATCAAAGGAGGGGTTACACAAACGTCTTCAATGCCCTCGTCAGAATCACTAGGGAGGAAGGAGTCACCACACTCTGGAGGGTAAGTGTGTGTGTGTGTGTGTTAGAAGAATATGGTTTGTGTGTAATCTTGTTACATGTGCACAGATTTGTCCTGAGATCAATCAGTTTTGGTTCATTCGCACTGCCTGTGATTTTTCGGAATCTCTGTGTGTGCGCACACACATCTCATAAAGATCCAGTTAAGACACGTGACATTGATGTGATGTGTCTCCGCAGTGTCTTAAGTTTGCTTTTGAATTTCGACACACTCATTTAGTTTTTTCAATCATATATAGGCAGTTCGCAGTGTGAAAGGGGCTTTAGACTATTTGAATAAGGGATTTGAATAGAGACTGGCTCGATTTGAAAGAAATCCTCAAACTAAATGAATTCATGATCTTTGATTCTTTTACCAATGCAAACTGAAATGCTCTGAGAGTCAGCTGTGATGCTGTGCCGCCACCACTGTAAATGTACATACGTTGCAGACAAAAAATGGCTGCCTTAAAATCATATAAAGCCTAATGATGTGTGTTTTTGTTTTATTTCTAATGTAGGGCTGCATACCCACCATGGCCAGAGCAGTTGTTGTGAACGCAGCCCAACTTGCCTCATATTCCCAGTCCAAACAAGCGCTGTTGGACTCTGGTATGGACCTTCTTTTATCTTATCAGTCACAAACATGTAGTATCAGCCCTTCTTGAAAATCCGGCAAATTCCAGATTCTGATGGTATCTTGATGTACATGGTTTGCTGATCTTGGTGGTTAATTATTTGGACTAACAGTTTGACTTAGCACAAATCAACCTGGTAGACCATCTTGGTCAAGATGGTTAGGATTGTAACCATCTCCCATGCTCCAAAAACCTGCTCGACTGTCCATCTTTCACTTTTTTTGTTTGTGATTTGCTTGTTTCTTACAGAGAATAGCTTGTTTTTTTATTGTAATAAAAGAAAAAGCATTTCTGGCACCTGCAAGTACCTGACGGATGAACTGCTCTTATTTGATGTTACAGGTGGAATAATATTTACGTTTGTCATTTGCGACACAGGTCGGGAATCATGAGGCACAGGTGCACTGCGGTTCGAATAGCCAAGACTATTTCGAATTCGGCACATTTTGATAGGCACCTGCTTTCAAACGGTCTTGTGCATGTTGGGTTCACACTCTGAAGACAGTCAAAGGTTTATATTTACAACGTGTTTTGCAGCGTTGAGTATTGAAGTCAATTGCGCTGATTTGAAGTGATTGACAACTTGAGTTATTTTATAGGGATCGCTCTTTGCTCGCTTTCTGCATATATAGTCTACTCATAATACAAGTTTTTTATTTTATGCTGCTAAGTGGACCAATGGCCACATGTATACTGCAGAGTTTCAGAAGAGACGATCGTATTTTAAATGCGGGCGCAGTTCGGGTTTCGAGTCTTTGTCAAACAGGTTGGGAGAGGAATTAAATGAGTATATCACTTTAAAAAAAACTTTTGCTGATAATTTACTCACCCCACGTCATCCAAGATATCCATGTCTTTCTTTCTTCAGTTGAAAAGAAATTAAGGTTTTTGATGAAAACATTCCAGCATTTTCTCCATATAATGGACTTCAATGGGAACCAAACGGTTCAAGGTCCAAAACAGAGTTTCAGTGCAAACTGTTCAAAAGGGCTTTAAACGATTTCAGATGATGAATAAGGGTCTTATCAGAAGAAGCAATTGGTTATTAAAAAAAAAAGAAATGTAAGTTTTGTAAGCTCAAATGATCGCCTTGCTCTGTTCTGTGATGCGCCGTTTGTGACTTCGAGTCATTTGGTTCATTCAACGAATGAAATGAACGAATTGACTCAGCATTTGAGCTTATAAAACTTAAAGTTTGTTATTTATTTTTTAAATGAGCGACCGTTTCGCTTGATAAGACCCTTATTCATAGTCTGGAATCATTTAAAGCCCTTTGAACAGTTTGCACTGAAACTCTCTTTTGGACCTTGAACCATTTGGTTCCCATTGAAGTCCATTATATGAAGAAAAATCCTGGAATGTTTTCATCAAAAACCTTAATTTCTTTTCGACTGAAAGAAAGAAAGACATGGACATCTTGGATGACATGGGGGTGAGTAAATTATCAGCAAAAGTTTTTTTTAAAGTGAACTACTCCTTTAAATTAGTGGATTTGATTAGTGTTATGTTTACCAAACAGGACCCAGCCGTGTGGGACTTTGCATGGCATTGCTAAGTAGTTTTAGGTGAGGGTTATAAATATTTGCGGTAACACTTTACAATAAGGTTAACGGTAGTTACTGCATTAAAGGGATAGTTCAACCAAAAATTAAAAATCAGTCAGTAATTACTCTCCCTCATGTTAATCTTTATAAACATCACTTTGTAAGAATACTAGATCATTGTTAGCTCAGGTCCGATAAATAATATGAACAAAAACAACTTTTGATTAATAAATGCTTTAGAGATATTTATCATTGTTGATGTTAACTAATGTTAAGATATTAAAGCTTATTGTTTGCTAAGGGTGCATTGACACTGACAGTGATTTGCAGCAGCAAAGTGACTTGAAATCTTTAGTTTTCCAATAGAGTTGATGAGATGGTGGCCATTGGTAATACAGATGGTGACCGTTTTCTTTCATTTTTCTTTTTTACAAATGAAGAGAAACATAATGCAGCACTTAATATGATCTTGCATGATCCGTGTCCTATGGGATGCCTTAGTTGACTGCATAATGGAGAATGAAATCTTGCATTTTACCGGCAATTCATCCTTTTTGTGATCAAATTAGATGTGGGTTGCGTTTCCAGTAAGCGTTGCATGGGTAAATAGATCTTAAAGACCATTAGTGCAAATGGGTTCTACATTTAGACTCATAATGTCTTTGGAAAAACTAGTTTTGCAGCCCACCAATAACACGACATCCAATAGTAGCAACACCTATGAGTTTTTCATAATTTAGTTTTCACATGTTGTGAAAATGTTATATAAGCAATGTCTAAATGTGATTCCAAGTGTGGATGTATGGACGTGTTGGATACTGAGGTCAATCTGAAATGTACTGCAATGATCCATTTAAAATATCTCTACTTCTGTTTGTGCAGGATATTTCGGAGATGATATTTTGTGTCATTTCTGTGCCAGTATGATCAGTGGACTGGTCACCACCGCTGCCTCCATGCCAGTTGATATTGTTAAGACCAGGTACAGCTTTACTTCCTAATGAAAATGTAATTTATTCACCCTCATGTCCTTCCAAACCCAAAGAGACTTTCTGTCCCTCCATTGAATGTCTGTTCCCTCAAAACTGTGATGGTTTAAAACATTCATAAAGAGAAATACATATGAATCGAGTGGTTTAATCAAAGTCTTATAAAGCACCATGATTGCCTAATATAATGAACATATTTAATTTGGGCTTTTATTCACATATAAATATTGATCTGCAAACTATGGCATTGAATTTTGGCAAACAGTTGCTCAAGAATGCTTCCTTAAAGGGATACTTCACCTCTGGAAAGATGAAAAATGACAATTTTTGCATCATCTGAGGATTTTTTCCAGGCAAAAAATGCATAAATCTCTCGTCTCAGGGGGATATGAGCTTGGAAAGCATGATAATTTGAAAATACTACAGGTGTCCTACTAATACAAAGCTTTATGCTAAATCCTGAAGTATCCCTTTTAATGTGTGAGAACCAATGAGGTTCATTATCACGCATCACGTAAATATGCTTTGAGCATCTGTTTATTCACGCTGGTCAATGTTTATATATGAATAAAAGCCTAAAGTCCATCTGTTCGTCATATAAAGTGACTTGGATTAAACCACTCGATTTATATGGATTTATTTTACAATCTTTATGAACATTCTGGGTTAACAGACTTTCAATAAAGGGACAGAACAGAAATCTCTCAGATTTCGTTAAAAATATCTTCAATTGTGTTTTTTAAGATGAACCGAAGTCTTATGGGTTTAGAACGACATAAAAGTAATTGATGACAGAAGTTTATCTCTTTAAACAACCGTAACATGCATGATAACTAGCGATGAATATGTTTACTGAAACCGACAGTTAGTTAATCATTCATTTCCATTTTATGGTCCAACACCAATGTGACAGTTTTCAAACCTGCGATTGCATTCACAATAAAGGCTTGAATCTACAGGTGAAACTTGGAAAAATAAGAATATAGTGCAAAAGTTTATTTATTTTAGTATTTTATCTGAAAAGTTAAACTATAGACTCATTACATGCAAAGTGAGATATTTCAAGCCTATAATTAGTTATCATTTTGATGATTATGGCTTACAGCTTGTGAAAAACCCACATTAAAAATTTGAATATTGTGAAAAGGTTTGCATATCTGTAAGCCGTAATCATCAAAATTATAACCAATAAAGGTTATTTTCTCCTTTTAAGTTAGGTTGGAATGGTCAAAATCACAGCAAATGTAATATCACAATTGTTGTTGCTGGAAATTCAACATTTATGTTAACCATTTTGATATATATATATATAATGACTTTTTTTATTTGATATATATATTTGATTTTATTTTATATATATATATATATTTTGACTATATATAATGTTAATTTTCAAATATTACATGACATTTTTAAAATAGAGCATGGCACTAACACCACATTCATGAATGATAAAATGTATAACTTGATTTCAATGTAACTTACTTTGTAATAAAAGCATAAATGTACCTAGATCTCATTCAATTATTATTATTTCCATTTTTACAACTTGGAGGCAAACCAAAAGATAAGATTGTACATAATAAACGAGTCAGCTCATTAAAAAAGAACCGACTTGAAAACAGAAGACTCAAAGCATTCATTTGAATCTGAGCAGCAGGTTTGAGTAGATGTTGTGATGATTATCTAATGCTAACATACATCTCATTCTTTTCAAAAGAATCCAGAACATGAGGATGATTGATGGGAAGCCGGAGTACAAGAATGGTTTGGTATGTTCTTAACTCACTCATAGTCAATCTCTGTTGCTCTGTCTGTTTTAAGATACTGATCTCAGACAGCCAGAGATGTGACCTTTCAGTCATGTTGGTGTAGGGAGAAATCAGAAATGGATTTCTGATATAGTTTAGGAAAAGAGTTTGAAAGTTTTTCTTTTATATAGTTTTAGGATAAAGCTTAAACAAAATAAAAATAGGTAGTATTAAATCTTTTACATACCAATTCTGATTTTGTTTTTATTGTAAGTTCTATAAAGTTGTAAGTTTTATAAATTCTAACAAGTTTATGTCTGGAAGACTCCTCATAAGTCTACGTTTACATCTTCGCAATTCTATTTTTTCCTTAGAATTCTCAGTTTACATCACAATATCTCTTTTTCTTCCTCAGAATTCTCAGTTTACATCTCACAATTCAAATTTTTTTCCTCAGAATTCTCATTTACATCTCGCAATTCTAACTTTTTCCCTCAGAATTCTCAGTTTACATCTCGCAATTCTATTTTTTTCCTTAGAATTCTCAGTTTACATCTCGCAATTTCTAATTTCCCCCCAGAATTCTCTGTTTACATCTAGCAATTCTATTTTTTTCCTTAGAATTCTCAGTTTACATCTCCGCAATTCTAATTTTTCCCCAGAATTCTCGTTTACATCTCACAATTCAATTTTTTTCCTCTGAATTGTCAGTTTATATCTCACAATACTGACCTTTTCCCCCAGATTTCTCAGTTTACATCTCACAATTCGATCTTTTTTCCTCATAATTCTGTTTACATCTTCGCAATTCTAACTTTCCCCCCAGAATTCAGTTTACATCTCACAATTCTCATTTAATTCCCCAGAATTCTCAGTTTACATCTCGCAATTCTAACTTTCCCCAGAATTCTCAGTTTACATCTCACAATTCTATTTTTTTGTCCTCAGAATTCTGTTTACATCTCGCAATTCTATTTTTTTTTCCTCAGAATTCTCAGTTTACATCTCGCAATTCAAATTTTTTTTCCTCAGAATTCTCAGTTTGCATCTCACAACTCGAAATTTTTCCCCAGAATTCTCAGTTTACATCTTAGTAATTTCTAACTTTCCCCCAGAATTCTGTTTACATCTCGCAAATTCTATTTTTTTTCCTCAGAATTCTCAGTTTACATCTCGCAATTCGAAATTTTTCCTCCAGAATTCTCAGTTTACATCTCACAATACTGGCTTTTTCCCAGAATTCTCGGTTTACATTCTCGCAATTCCTGATTTTTTTCCCCTCACAACTTCCATTTTTATTCTCTGGTGGAAATAGGCTTCCATGAAAACTTATCTTGGAGGAAACCAAAAGAATTGGTAAACAATTGATTTGCTCTGAGTTGCAGGTGTTAGAGCACCAACAGTAACATTTATTCAGCAGGTCCATCGGGATACCATGACTTTTTCAGTCCCATTCTAATGGTTACACTGGATAAAATAAAGTGAAAGTAATAACGTGAAAATACACTTGTGCAATAATTAAATGTTTTTTATTACGTTTGCTGTTAGTGGTATAGTCCTCTGACACTTCCAGCCTTTCTCTCATTCTTTTTCACTTTTTCTTTTCTTTAGGAGGTATTGGTGAAGGTCATAAGAAACGAAGGATTCTTCAGTCTGTGGAAGGGTTTCAGCTCCTTATTACGCTCGTCTCTGGGCCGCACACAGTTCTTACCTTCATCTTCCTGGAGCAGATGAACAAGTTCTACAAGATCTATTTCCTTGACTCCTAGATATGTCCGTAGGGTCATCAGGGGACAGCACAGGCCATACTTCCACATTGTTTTTCTCCCACATCTGGTTTCCCAGTATAGTTTCCGGTTTTGATGGTTGGTAACAGTACCAATGTATGCGCTGGATTGTGGCCCTTTGCTGTGGCGGTAACTGTGAAGACCATTTGGACCCTTATATTGCATAGACTGACTGACCACATTCTAGATTGAATTAAATGAAGGTATTGGCTCACTCCAGTAAGACCCCTGTTTTAGTTTTAAAATTATATTTATGTAATCCCATCCACCACACAAACTTTTCATCCTTGAAGGTCAACAACTGTACTGACCTGTCAACGGGCTTAGTTGTAACTTGTGAGGAATCTTTGTCAATACAGATGCGAACCTGTATTCTGAGTGAATCATAAAAGACTTTTCTCTTTCTTCTCATAATTATTTTGAATCTAACCAGCATACACAGAATTGTGTGCAAAACACTAATGATCACAATGCAGTCACAACTTAGCCACAAATCAGCATGTTCTACCATTAAGACAGCTTTGCATTGATCATTCGGTGATGTTTGCTTGCATTGAGCACAATTGACTGGAAGCTGTTACTGTGTAATAAAGATAATGAGGTGTGTAAAGGCCAATACCACACCAGCTAGCTGCTATATTACAGTTTGAGGTATTCATTTTCCAGTCTGAGGAAAGTAACAGTGCAATTATTGTGTTCTAAAATTTTTGGATAAAAAAGAATTGAGAATTTTCAACACTTGATATTTTCTTTCTAGTATGTAAGGCATTAATTGCATTTTTGTTTTTAAATGAAGATATCAAACGAGAACCAGCTTTTACAAATAATCCTGCTATTGCGGCTTTCTTCAAGTAAAGAAACTAATTAAATTGTGGTGTTTTCATTTGCTTGCTCTGCAGAAACAACAAATTATACAATTTAACAAAACTAGTAAATTAAACAGCGCTGTTTTAAGTAACACTTCATTAGTAAACTTGAAAATATGAGTTTAAAATAAATATATATATATATATATTTAAATATTTATATACTTTATTGTTGTACAGGGTGTAGAACAATAGTTTATTCTTGCTTAATTTCTATACATGACATGCACCTAAAAAGAACAAATTGATAATTAACCATTTTTTCTCTAAATATTCCATTAAGAAACGTAATTTATAAAACCTTTAAAAATATACATATTCTAAACTGATAGTAAGAGAGTCAATGAGTGAATACATGAGCAGGATAAACGAATGTGAATTTGTTTCTGAATGTGAATCATAAAATTATCAAGAAACATAAAATGTTTCGTTTTTGTAAAGGTTCCTACGTGATAAAAACCTATGTAGCAAGCATTTGCTCAACTATACAAAGACTATTAATCATACGCCTGGGTGTTTTACCTCAGAATCAGCCCATTTATTTGGACTTAATTACGTCATTGTGAAATCCGCTGGTTGGACCACATTACCCAGAATGCAATTTCAAGAGTGCAGCATGCAGCGAGTTTCCGGTCAGAGTTAGACAGTCCAAAGATGGCGGACCTCCTGGGCTCGATCTTGAGCTCAGATGGAAAAGCCTCCAACCGTTCACAACCAAGAAAGCCGACGGAAAGCTCGAGGTATAAAGTTTTAATTTTACAAATACGCTTCCTTGTAGCTAAGAATATGAAACTGAGAATGCTTGTAGATTTGCAAGTGGAAATAAACAAATATCCGAGTGCCCTCTGCGACACCAACTCTGCAATACATATAACCAATCACCGCTTAAGAAAATACATGAACGTACATACGTCATCTGTCGTTGAAAATACTCTCGACGTCATATCTGGTTTGTTGATGCCTTTTGTGGTTGCTAATAAAATGTTTTATAAATACACCAGCCGTACATTTGCTTAAATGCGTGTCTTAAAACACGAATAATATTACAAGATAGCAGTTCATTCAACAATAAGAGCTAAGCTTTAATAAGCAATTTCATTGACTACATTTTCTAATTGTTCATTAACAATTCCAAATGGTGCACATACAGGTGTTGCATAAGAAATAATTTTTGTAATTTTTATTGTATATTCTGATTATTTTTGTTCTTGTTGTGCAGAACAAGCAGCCAGACTGAAGAAGCTCGAGGAAGATAGAGAAAAAAAACTGAGTTTAGGAGAAAGGTACTGGCTTTATTTGTCTCACATAAACAGGAGCCTATGACACCGGTACGGCTTTTGTTCATGAAAATGAGTGTGATTTTTGTCTTTAGATGGAGAAAGAGGTGTCAGACTTCATTCAGGACAGCAAACTGCAGAAGAAGAAATATGACCCGATGGGAAAGATCGAGAGAAGCATATTGTGAGTTCAGTTTTAGTATCATTGATATGCTATTCTAGTTTTTAAGTAATATTTTGAATTGGCTTTTATTATAATATTTTTCATTTTAGTAATTTGCATGTGTTTGTTATTATTATTGTTTATGTTTTCTGTTAATAATATGTTTTTATTTTAGTACATAAAATTAGTCAAAATGCTTTATGCATCATTGCTGTATTTTTTATAAATGATTTATCCATGCACATAGCAATTTTTTTAGATTCATGTGCCCTTGTAGGACTTTAATCAAAATATACATCACAATAAGGAAGGACAATACTATCACAACTTCTGTTTCATGCTGACTTTAAACTAAATGAAAATGAAAAATATTGTTTGCAGCTTGTGCTTAAAATAAATAGAATGATATTGTCCTTTACTCTGTATTTTTGTTATAAATTTCTTAGACATGATGAAGTCTTCTGCAAACTACATGCTTATAGAAGCGTGTTTGCTGATACTTTTGATTCTCGAGTTCAATTCCTAGATTAGGGTTACATTTGATGCTCTTCAGAATGGCATAAGATCTTCTCAGAGTCTATAACATTACCAGCTGTTATTAATCAATGTCAAAATACACTTATTTTAAATGCAATCTGCTTTTCTAGTTTAATATTAAGAAACAACTATTGAAGCCATGTCTTTCTTTTTTTATTGTTGTACCATTCAGTTCATGCTAACGCCTCCACTTCTCTTAGGCATGATGTAGCCGAGGTCGCAGGCTGTCGTCCTTTTCCTTTGGTGAGGATGAAGAGAGCAGATACGTCATGCTGTTTAAAAAGGTATGTGGGTATTTGTGGGTCCTAATAATGGCAAATGTTACCAGTAAAAAGTGACCCAACATTATTTTAAATATATCTAGTCAGTGAATCAAGCATATTCGTCTAAAATAATTATGTATTTTCAGCTCCAGAATCATGAATATTTTATTATTGTCCTGTGCATTGGGTTTCCAGCACCATATCCAAGCCTATTCATTTACACCCACAATGGAATAGCAATAAAAATGTGTTAACCTTTTATCATATGTCTTGGAGTATCGCAATAATATCGTAACGTTCAGTATCGTGATATGTTTTGAATTGTGACATGAGGGTAAAAAACTACCTCAGGTGTGACAGTAGTGAGAAAAAACAAAAAAGGAGAAACCAGTTCGTCTCTATTCTGAATTACCGAACACTGTGTATTAATGCTTAGTGTGTTTGGTTTTGAAGGAGTTTGCACCATCAGATGAAGAACTGGAGGCTTATCGCAAAGGTGAGGAGTGGGACCCGCAGAAAGCCGAGGAGAGGCGTCGACTAAAGGTAAGAGGACGTCCATGCAAGAGCAGCGGTCTGTTAGGCTTCAAAACCTCATTGCATTGCAAGCTACACATTTACATTTATAAGCAATTAAAGGGATCGTTCACTTTGATATTAATTTTTGATATGTTTTAGCTTACCTCAAGGGCATCCAAGATGTAGGTGTCTTTGTTTCCGCAGTATTTTTAATTTTGATATTTTTATGTCAAACCGTTCTTGTCTGTCAGTCATATAATGGAGGTCTATGGTCACCACCTCAAAGAGCATGCACAGAGAAGTCCAAATTAAACATGATTTAATGACTCGTAAATGCAAGTACACATTGATGCCCTTGAGGAAAGCTGAAACATACCAAAAATTAATTTCAAAGTGAACTATCTCTGTTCAGTATCTGGCTAATTGGATATCCTGTATTTTACTTCTTCAAACACATATTTACATGTGTTACTGCACTCTCTTCAGGAAAAGGCTGCGCTGGAGATGGAAGCAGCCAGTCACAGTGTGAAGAGGCCCGCGTCGCCCAACTCGAACTACAGAGACAAATACAGCCATCTGATAGGAACGTCTGCTGCTGAAGACGCGCACACACGCTGGAAGCCAACCAGGCATATGGCTGTGGTGTGTATATTTAAAGGATCTAAACACTTAGTAAAAACACTCTAAATCTATATCACACAAATAAATGTTTGTGTACATAATATATGTGGGTGCACTGTGTATAATTATTTTATATATATATATATATATATATATATAAATACACACACATGCTTGTATATATTTGTAGAAATATTTTCATGTATATACTGTATACAGATTTATATTTAATTTATATTATATTAAAATGTAAATATTTTATATATAAATAATATTTTTTTCTTAAATATACATGCATGTGTGCGTATTTATTTATATATATATATATATATATATATATACATACATACACACACATACAAAATAATCATACACAGTGCACCCACATATATTATGCAAACACAAACTTTTATTTTGGATGCCAATTAATCGTTCGACAGCCCTACAATGCCATCAAGTTTTTCCTGAATGGACTTTTCGTGCTATAAAGGTAAACTAGAGACAATGTTGCGCTCCAAATAGACAAGAAATCGTTTTGCTTCTGTAATGCGCAGGGCCAAAGCGAATACTTGAAAATGAGCAAATCTAGCAAAACATTTTTTTATTTTATAAGTTGCATTGTGCAAAAAGTGCAAAGTGCATGTGAATTAAAAATGGGTATACACGATCAAGCAGACGTTTCAGCTCAGTGCTATCTTCAGTATGAATAAAACTCTGCAGTTGATGCTTTTTCTGCCACCATTTGACATTTTTCCCCACAAACACCGTTTATACAACACTGTGTTTCTGTGACTGTCCAAAGCAGTACTGTAATATGAGGCACACAGAGATGCAAATAAGCTGTTTAAACTGGACGTGTCAAAACAAGTGAACAGTCTTTCACTTGTCCTGCTCTTGACAGACTCAAGTGCGTGGATTACGTCAGAAACTGATGTCTAGTGTAGACAGCATCAGTCATTATAATTGATTTTATTTGACTTTGACGCTACGCTCACTTCCAGAGTATATAAAGTCTCAGCCGTCAAGCGACTGATTGCCAGTGGGCAGGGCCTGTGGTGTGATGTATAACTATTCAATGATGTCTTGCTCTGGAGGCGGTCATATGCAGATGTATTTGCCTGTGTGATGTCAGCGTTCACACAATAACAAAACAAGCCGGTTTTGGAGCTTGATTACATAAATGCTTTGTTTATACAGTAATGAGGAGAATGTTTAAGCTATGAAACTTGCAGGATGTTTTAATGGTACAAAGACCATTATGTGGCAAAAAATCCATACAAATTTGATTTCTCATGTCATGACCCCTTTAAATATAGAAACTGGAGAGCTTTTTAACACAGTGGTGTAGCAGGTGACGTAAAATCTTCAAATATCCTTCAGATTCAATTACAAGTGGTCACAGGAGATGCATGTTACTACCAGGTAGAAACATGGGTAACACGTTAGTTTAGTTTCAGTTCTCACTGTTAACTAGCTGCGTATTAGCATGCATATTACAAGGATACTGGCAGTTTATTAGTACTTGTAAAGCACATATTACTGCCTTTTTTATGCATGACCTTATTCTACATTTCTAATCCTACCCAATAATACCTAAACTTAACCACTACTTTACTAACTATTAATAAGCAATAATTAGGAGTCTATTGAGCCAAAAGTCATAGTTAATAGTGAGAATTGGACTAGGGCTGTGAAATGATTAATCGCGATTAATCGCATCCAAAATAAAAGTTTGTGTTTACATAATGTGTGTGTAGTGTGTATAATTATTTTGTATAAATACACACATAGGCATGTATATATTTAAGAAGTAAGAATACTATCTAAACACAAACCTTTATTTTTGAATGCGATTAATCGCGATTAATCGATTTCACAGCCCTAAATTGGACACTAATCTTAAGAGTGACTAGAAACGTGGAACCGAACTCGCCTGGCCTCTTACCATGAGATCACAACACTGGTCGTTACCAGACGTAAACAACATATACAATAATTAGCAAATTTCCTGTATCAATAGAAGTAAATCAGTTTTGGTTTTATACTGACTTTAAACCTTTTGCCTTAATGGAAGTAAAATAGCCCAGAGTGATTTCTGTCCTACATGCCTTTACCTTGATTTTTATTTGTTTTTTTATTTATTTATTTTTTTTTTGACCATGTGTGTTTACTTTCGTTGTTACAGTTCCTGTGGCCAATAGAGAGACACTCGCTCCATTGAGGAAGCCATGAACGGAATCCGAGCCAAAAAAAGGCAGAAGAAAGGCGAGGAAGAAGGAGCTGGCAGCGGTGTGTGAGAGGCGCGTGTGTGTGTATGATCAGTTGAGTGATAGAACAGTATTTTACTCATATGACAATGTTTTACATAAACAGCAGGGTTTGGTAAAGATGAATTTATGCACATAAAGGCAGTCCAGAACTGCCACAGTATAAGCGCACTGTTCAGAAATGCTTTGAACTATATTACTGTCCCAAATAATGTGTTTTTAAAGGTCATTATTAGAAGAAACAGAAACATGCTGTTTAACATAGCAATCCCTGTGTATTTTGGCATGGTGATCTCTATTTAATATAAGGTATCTGTTAAAACACATTTGGTTTTATTATAGTTTTCATTTGCATTTCCATTGATTCAAACAGTCATATTTATTGCCTTGACATAACTGGTAGTTTTGACTCTATGGATATTTTATTCGTGTTTATTTTAAGTCATGATGCAGCACGTCCCTAAACTAGTAGTTATTTCTTATAGCTGTTCTGTTTTAAATAAATTTGGTTAAGGATATGTTTTAAGTGTACATTGTGTCTTTTATACACAGGTGTTGGATTAAATCTGTTTGCTTTGAGCTCTAATAAGCATATGTATCTCATCTCATCTGTGTCTAACATATTTTGTCCATTTACACTGGCTAATCATCATTCTGGGTCATGGACCATGAGTAGATGTATCAAATATGATGCTAATTTGTATTTAAGCCTACTGTAATGTCATAAAAATGTTTCAAAATAAAGATAAAGCCAAATCGTATCCCCGTCTCTTTACTGACTGACTATGGTTTACCCTTTATTTACCCTTCAAAAATCGTGCTTATACCACGAATTGTAATTTTCCTGGTTATTTATTATATTTACTACATTTTAAACCCTTACCCTTATTTACATTTTTTTTTTTTAACATTTGACTTAATAACTTCCATCACACTGCAATTTGTTTATGAATCCCCAGGTGGATCCGCGGACCCTCATTTGAAATCTCAGTCATCGATATCGCGATACTTGCAGTTCTCGCACTTCCTGTTGGCCTTACAGGATTGTAAACAAACGTGAGGTCGTACTGTAGTCCCACGAAGGGTCGAATCAGCCAAGCATCCCGAGAAACCGATACAAATCAATGAGCTATGAGCTTCGAGAAGGATCTTTTGGAGGAATAAGCGCCATTACAGCAGAATCAAAGCAACGACGCGAGCGGAAGACTAACGTTAGCTGTCCGCTAAGGAATACGAGTGATTAGCCAGTTAGCTGCTAGCTGGCAGTCGCTTGTACAGTGAGTAAACAATTACAAACTAACTGACACCTTGCTATTGTTACATTACAAACGACACTCTAACGTTAGCGCTCCATTGTACTTTCCAAAATATAATTTCGTTTTTTCAGAAATAGTTTATTCAATGAGACCAAAACAAGACAACGTTAGCTTGAGGGATGATCGATTCATGACGCAATTATTATATTTCGTACATTATCATAGTTACCAGAGAGGAATTTTGAGATTTTATTTTTATTTACTGTTTGATGTCTGTGTGTCAGTTAAAGGACTCACGGGTTGCAATTAAGTTGTAATTGTTGGCTATAAAGTCTGTGCTGTTGCTCACTAGGCTGAAACATAACTAGTTTTACTGATCTATGAGTGCTGACAAACAGCTATTTTGGTTTACTATTCCCCATAATTTTCTAGGGCTTGACAATAAAACGCGTTAAGCAAGTCACATGTCAGTTTTGAAGTCAGCAGTCAACACTAACAAAAAAAAATAAGTCCATGGTATTGCAAGCAATAAGCATTAGGAGATTAACACTATTTTAAGTAGAATAATGTTGATGATTAAATGGGAAACATGTTAAATCTTCAACCAAAAACAACTAATTTGCTGGTGACAATAATCGAACTAATGGCTGAGTGCTAGGCGATCAATCGCTCTTGTTGAGTATATTTAGTGACAACAAGTGTAGCAGAATCACATCTTAACAATTGTATGCCTGGTTTCTTGTTTAATCAGAAAACAACACAAATATAGGCTACCGTTTGCAAATCTAGAAAGACTGCTCTTCATTTGAGCCACCAGATACTAAACATGTTGGGTGACTCAGACACACTTTGCATACATGTCTTATCTATTGTTATTTATTGAATTGTAATGAATGCTTATGTTGTGGTTTCACCTATACATGTTTATGAATTAACCCCATTAAAAGTAATCTTTACATTGGCATTAAAGCTGTGTTGTAATTTGAACTAGAGAGATTAGTCTTAATTTTATAGGCTGGTTTATAGTTGGTTTCACTTCCTGTGACTCATTTAAACAGCTGATTTATCTGTGTAGAAACACTTGAAATTACTGAATGTGCTCAGTGTTTATTACAGGCAGGATTATTCATTTATTGGAAAGATGACTCAAGTGTAATTCCCAAAACAAAGAAGTCCAGGAAGCCATTAAAGCTTCTCTGTTGATAATGGCTTCTCATTACAAGTATGTGAAGATGGCTGGTACATGTTGTGTTCAGGTTAAAGTGACCCAGATTCAGAGATGGAGTTTGTGTTGAGCACTTGCTGTGAATCGAGACACTGGCCTATTTAGTTTAGTTAAACCACAACCGTTGCAATTTAATAATAGCTCTAAGCCATTTTGCAAGTCATTTCTTTTATTAGATTAGAAAGAATGCTGTTTGAATAAGAATAGGGAACTATTTAAAAACAGGAAACTGTTTTTGTCAGAACATTGAAGTCAGCATGCAATGAAGATTCACCCTATCTATTTTGTAAATGCATCTTATATATATATTGTATTGTAAATAAGTCATCTGTGCATGTTTTCATTTGAAAAAAGTATTTATTTTCTTAAATGATCATGTATAATCAAAATGTCACAACTCCCCCTTCTCTCTGCCGTTTTAAATTTTTATTCATTTCCAGGATATTAATTCTTGGTATCAACAATTACTTTTTTGATAGCAATAATTCAATTGTTGATATCAACAGTTACATTTTTGATATCAGAAAATGTAATTCTTGACATCCAATATGTAATTCTTGATATCAACAATTGTATTTTCACCAGTGAAATGTCACCATAGGCTGCCATTCAAAACCAATTGTTGATATCAATAATTGATTTCTTACTAGTTGAAATTCCATTTCCACAAATCAGAAATACAATTATTACTAGTAAAAAGCTTTATTTTTGATATCAAGAATTCAATTGTTACTAGTTGAAATGTCTATTCTTGATATCCACAATTGAATTGCTACTAGTAACAATGTTCATTTTTGATATCAAGAATTCAATTTTTACTAGTGACAATGTTAATTTCTTATATCATAAATGTGATTGTTACTAGTAAGAAAGCCATTTTAGATATCTGAAATATTAATATCAGAAATAGATTTTCATATATCAAAATTTATATTTTTTACTAGGAGGAACTGAATTGTTGATATCAAGAATAGACATTTCAACTAGTGACAAATTGACAATTTAATTATTGAAATCAGGAATTCACATTTTTACTAGTTACAATGTAATTGTATGTTTTGTAATTGTACAATGTTATTGATATCAAAAATGATATTTCTACTAGTAAAAAAATCAATTCTTGATATCAACAATTTATTTTGAATGGCAGCCTATGGAGTAATTTCACTAGTGAAAATACAATTAAAGATATCAACAATTCAATTGTTATATCAAGCATTCATATCCTGGAAATGAATGAAAGCTATACTAAACTTCATCTTTTTTTAACCTTTACGACTTGGATATACATCACAAAAAAGAAGAAAAGTTCAGTTTCGTCATCGACCATAAAAGCTCATTAGCGGGTCGTTGCAGTAATATTAATCAAACAGATAAAATCATTCATAGTTCCTTCATGTTATTATTAGCACAGATCAGCCGCTTACAAAACTGCTGATAGTCATGACTTCATCCTGAGGGAAGAAATGTTATATTATTTGATATTGAGTTGATATGAGCTTTCTTAGAAGTAAATGTATTTAACAGACTGAACTGTTTCATACTTTTCTTTGTCTAACTTCTTTAGACGTTGCTTACTGAACAATTTGGTGTTTGTTAACTCATGAATCTATATGCAGGTCTTCATCGCCCCTCATCAGGATGGTGTGTGTGGGGACTCGACTGGGCGTCTCGCTCCTGGTCTTCTGCTTCACTCTGGCACCCTCTCCTGGTCAGGCATATATATATGCTGTAAGTGTCAGATTTCAGGATTATTAAGGCTTTTATTGGTTTTATGGCACAGAGTATTTGGTTGCATGAAATGTACACGCTTTCACCTTTTACAATCAATATTAATTCATTAATGTGGGTTGTTTGATTGCTCTATAATGTTTTTGTACTGCATTAGCTAATGGACTCTATTTTATTCCATGCAGCATTACAGTAACATGACCTCCATGCTGTTTGAAGATCTGCCTTCTCTCTTTGGCTCTCCCCTGCCAAAAGATGGACTCATGGTAATGAATCCCTGCTTCTGGACTTGTAGTTTACCCAGTAACTAACTAATGTTACTGCAATTCCTAATTCTTTTAAGAATAGGCTGGATACCTTGACAAAAGAACTATAACGTTTGTCTGTGTCTAATGTAATTAATTTTATGTAATTTATTTAGGATGTTAGAAAAAACTTAAATTATGAAGTTAATGTGTTTTTATATAAAATCAAAATGTGAAATTGTATATCTAGTCTGTATTTTTTAGAGTCTGGAATAGAGGATTGTATAATCCTGTACCAGAAATTCTTTCAATAATCATTAGCGTGACTGACTTCTCTCCTCTCCCCAGGGTGTGCTGGTTGAAGCTCGTCCTCAGAACGCTTGCACACCTATAGATCCTCCTCCAGTTTCTCCCACGCCCTCAGATCCCACTACAAACAGCTCTACAAAATACATTGTCCTCATTCGACGCTACAGACTGTAACTTTGATATCAAGGTTAATTCACAGCAAGGCTATTCTAATAAATCAAAAAAATATATTGTTTAAATTTACATATGCACATGTATGGTAAGCCGTTTTAGCGTTTATTCATTTCCAGGAAATGAATTCTTAATATCAACAATTACATTCTTGATATCAACAATTCAATTTTTGATATCAACAATTTAATAGTTGATATCAACAATTGAATTCTTGATATCAAACAATGTATTTCTTGATATCAACAATTTAATTCTTGATATCAACAATTGTATTTTCACTAGTGAAATGTCACCATAGGCTGCCATTCAAAACCAATTGTTGATATCAAGAAATGATTTCTTACTAGTTGAAATTCCAATTTCACATATCAGAAATACAATTATTACTAGTAAAAACCTTTATTTTTGATATCAAGAATTCAATTGTTACTAGTTGAAATGTCTATTCTTGATATCCACAATTTAATCACAAGTAACAATGTTCATTTTTGATATCAAGAATTCAATTTTTACTAGTGACAATTTTAATTTCTGATATCATGAATGTTATTGTTACTAGTAAGAAAGCCATTTTAGATATCTGAAATAATATTGATATCAGAAATACATTTTCAGATATCAAAAATGATATTTTTACTAGTAACAATTAAATTGAATCACAAATAGATATTTTAACTAGTGACAGTTTAATTATTGATATCAGGAGTTCGCATTTTTACTAGTAGCAATGTAGTTGGTAACGCTTCCTTTTACAGTCCAGTTACCCATGTAAATACTATGTACTTATTTTAATAACTACAATTACTGGGTAATAACTAGTACTAACCCTGAACCTACCCCTAAACCTACCCCTGTTCCGTGTACTTACCTTATATTAGCCAGTACTTTCTAGGTAAGTACACTGTAAGTACTGTACTGTAAAAGGAAGTGTTACCATGTAGTTATTGATATTAAAAGTGATATTTCTACTAGTAAAAAATAAAATTCTTGATATCAACAATTCATTTTGAATGGCAGCCTATGGTGACATTTCACTAGTGAAAATACAATTACAGATATCAGCAATTCAATTGTTGATATCAACAATTACATTTTTGATATCAAGAATTAAATTCTTGCTATCAACAATTAAATTGTTGATATCAAAAATGTAATTGTTGATATCAAGAATTCATATCCTAGAAATGAATAAAAGCTAAAACGGCTTGCCATAAATTATATGATTTGGCTAAAGAAATGTCACACATCCAGACTTTGATTATTCGATAATGAACAACAGAAAAAGTGAGTAATATTGTTTGTCTTGGTTTTTGGATCTTATAGGTGCTCCATGCACAGCAGGCCGGTTACAGTGCTGCCATAGTTCACAACATGTTCTCTAATTCACTTCTCAGTATGGGATCCAGCAATGGTGAGATAGGCACACACACATGCACTGAACAATTATGGGAAATAAACTCTAGGTTTGTTTGATGTTAATTGGCATGGTTATGTTTTCAAGAATAATACACTCTTATTGACAGCTGAAAATCAGATTAGACATCTTCGTAATATTTGATTTCAATTGTTCACTTGAGACATTTTAAGTAACTTTGCAAATACATGTCAACTAGTAGAGTATAAGTTGACTGTCGATGTGCTAATACTTTATTTTGATGCTCTTCAACAGACATTATACTGACTAGTATATCTTACTAATATCTGACTGATACTCTAATGAGAGTTAGTTGACATGTAGTTGCAAAGTTGCGTATTGTTCAGTAGAACGTCTAAAGTGCACAATCGAAAACTAAGTGTAACTGAAACATTTTTTAATAAATGGAAATATAAGTGGTGGCGGGGATATAAAATGACCGGTGTTTAAAGTCTACTTGGCTTTCTTTCGAATTTTGCAAATTTCAATATACAGTCTTATTCAAAATGGTTTGAGACATTTGTTTTTGCGAGACACATACTTTATCATCCTCGGAATGTGTTTTGTTTCTTTTTAGACACCATCGCGGATGGGATCGAGATTCCCTCTGTGTTTACAAGCTACTATGCCTCTCAAATACTGCGCAGCTTTATCATACCAGAGAAAGGGTGAGAATAAAACCGGCTACACACGTTCTTACACGCACATTTAATACAGATACATAAATACAACCAGTCATTTGGACACACCTACTCCTTTATAATAATTATTATTCCTGTACTTTGTTTAATATTTAGTGACCAAAGCTATGAAATAACAAAAATGGACGTGTGTAGGGCACTTACATTTTTTCATCATTGAGCCAGTGTGCTCCTAATTTGGAAAATTTAGGAGCACATACATTTTTAAAAATATTTTTAGGTCAAACCGTTCTTGTCTGTCATATAATGCAGGTCTATGGTCACCACCTTAAAGAACATGCACTGAGAAGTCCAGATTAAACATGATTTAATGACTCGTAAATGTAAGTACACATTGATGGCCTAAGACACAGAACGAGCGGTTTGTGTGAGAAAACGAACAGTATCTATATCGTTTTTACCTCTTGTAATCACAGCCACGTCCAAGTGATATTAGGGCTCAGGCTCTTTGTGCCTGTGGTTACAAGAGTTAAAAACGATATAAATACTTTTCGTTTTCTCACACAAACCGCTCGTTTCGTTTCTTAGGCCATCAATGTGTACTTACATTCACGAGTCATTAAATCATGTTTAGTTTGGTCTTCTCTGTGCATGCTCTTTGAGGTGGTGACCATAGACCTCCATTATAGGACTGACCAACAAGAACGGTTTGACTTGAAAATGCTGTGGAAACAAAGACACCTACATCTTGTATGACCTTGAGGTAAGATAAAACATACAAAAATTAATTTCAAAGTGAATTATCCCTTTAAAACTGAATTATTAAAGACCTGCAGGAATCTGATTTTTATGTACTCCTAAATACATTTTATAGTTTGCACACATCTATTTTTAGTTGTGAATGCAAGTGCAATGCCTACACTGTTCAGCCCTGGTGTGGTGATTATGTAGCGACTGTCAACAAATAAATAAATAAAATAATCTTATATTTTAACACTTTCAAACTCTTTGGGTAGTTTACAGTATAAGAGAAGTTCCAGTGAAAATGACTTGTTGTTTGCTTTTCTTTAACTATATTCCACTTTAACTAGTCATACACTTAATAAGCATCACAATAATGAGCATCACAATGTCCAAACTTCCAAGTGGTATACACACTCATTTTGGATGACTTTATTCAGCTTGCCAGCCTCAGGGGCATAGGTTGTTCATGTATGTTATTGTGTGTGTGTAACTTTTGTTGCTGACTCACTTTATTGCAGGGCCTTTGTGATCCTGAAGCCTCAAGTTCTCCTTTCCTCTGTCCTATTATCTCATCCCCTTCACTGGAGTCGTCGGCATGATCATCATTGTCATGGTCGTCATACTGGTCAGTGCTGCCTTGACTTCTTTATAAATGTGTGCAGGAATCATGCATGGGATTACAGGTGTCTAGAACATTAGTTACATTTTTACCACATATATTCTAATGATTATATGTAATGCTGTGTATGTTCTTACACTAGTATTTTTATTAGGGCTGTCAAATGATTAATCGTGATTAATCGCATTCAAAATAAAAGTTTGTGTTTACGTAATATATGTGGGTGCACTGTGTATAAATATTTTGTATATATATAAATACACACACATGCATGTATATTTAAGAAAAAAATATTATTTATATAAAATATTTATATATATGTATAATATAAATTATATATAAATCTATATGTATATACATGAAAATATTTATTTTATATATACAAGCATGTGTATGTATTTATATATTTAAAATAATTATACATACACCCACATACAGTATATTATGTAAAGACAAACTTTTATTTTGAATGTCGATTAATCGCAATTAATTGTTTGACTGCCCTAATTTTTATATTAGGAAAGTCACATGGTCAACTCATCTAAACCCACATTTATTTATTTTTTCTAATGGAACACAAAAAGAGACGATTTACTAGTGTACCAGATGTTTTCAGTTTCCATTACAGTGATTGCAGCTTTTATGCTTTAAAAAGTCTATAAAAAAAGTGTAGAGCATAGTTTTTCTTTCTACTGTTTGGAATAGTTTCACATCCGGAGTGCCTTTATGATGGCAAAAAATGTTGTCTAGGTTGGCATCTATATAGGATTTGTAAAAGAGCCAATGATACATTCATTGGTGGGTGATGATATGTGTTTTCTTCTAACTGGTCCAGGTTGTGCGGTGCGTGCAGCACAGGAAGAGACTTCGAAAAAACAGACTCTCCAAAGAACAGCTGAAGAAAATTCCCACTCACAATTTTGTTAAAGGTGAGTGAAAGAGATTTTTTAATAGTCTGGGTTCAATGCAATATAATCTCTGCCTCCAACAAAAACACTTTTACTGTAATATGGTCAGGTTTGCAAACCAAACATGAAAAAAATCCATAGCATAGCTAAAGAAATGCATTGCAACTGCTAGTTGCAAATAATAGAAGTTCAGGGTTTTTTTTTTTCATAAAGTCATGTTTGGCTGCTCTAAGATGATAATAAACAGCACTGGATGTCAGCACGTCTCATGTGTAGGAGTTTGCACCACATACTCAAAAAAAGAAAACTCACTGATCACTGATGGGTTTTGATAGCAAAGCATGATTGTTCTGCCGGAACATCTAACACTTTAATAATGCCATATTTTTCTCAGGTGACAAGTATGATGTGTGCGCGATTTGCCTAGATGAATATGAAGAGGGAGATAAGCTGAGAGTGTTGCCGTGTTCACATGGTAAGTGAGCTGCTCCATCATCTGTGTGAGCAATGTGTGTGTGTGTTTTAGTGTGTTGTCTTTATTTTTTCTCTCTAATAAGCATTTCTAAAGTATGAACCCATTCACCCATAATAAGAGCATTAAAATGAGAAAAATAATGGGACAAAAAGAAATCGAGAGACATTTAGAATAGATAAAAATGTGTGATTAATCGCAGAGTTAACTATGGCATTAATGCGATTAATCGCGATTCAGTATTTTAATCGTCTGACACGATTACGATACATACATGGGCGATTCTTCAACTATGGTACTCTTTGACACTAGACAGCTTCAGAAAATAAAAACATTTCTACAAACAGTTTTTTAGTTTCAGTTGGTTTCTCGGTCTGTCTAGAAACCTTCCCTTAAGTTGGGTGTGATGATTTGTATTGAATAATATATATATATATATATATATATTGGCATTTTTATCTGACAGCCCAAGAAAACGCCCAAGTTCTCTTATTTACCATCAATATTGTAGCAATAATAAATAATAAAATATTTCTTACTACCTTAACTAAATTAATTGTATCTTTTTTTTTGTTTTTACATTAACGTTTTAGTATTATAGCCCAAAATAATTTGCTGTTTAGCACGAACAATGTCATTTCCACCACAACCTGTCTTTACCACCACAGTGAACACCGTGGTGGAAATGACATTTCCCCTTTTCCTCTAAAATATCAAGCTGTGTTAGCCTGCTAATATTAGTTTTACAGTTAGCATTAATTATACATTATTAAATGAATTTTATCCAGTTATTTTTACATCCATGTGAAATACGAGCCGTTTGGTAATGACAGCCAATAAACATATTCTCAGTTTTAGTAATATTTATCTTGATTTTTCTTCTTTTCAATACCCCTAAAGAGGTCACCCTTTCACCCAGCCATGTGTGCACTGTGGAGTTTCTATTGCTATGGTTACTAAGTATTCAGACCTAAAACGATGATCCCAGGATTCTATTTTGTACAGTGTGGCGGAAATGACAGTGAACCCAAGGGACAAAGGTTCTACTTATGAAAAATATAAGAAAATTTGAATAAATATTGCAATATATAATATGTATAATTGAAATAGACATTATTTTATAATTTGCACTTAATCTACATTATTTAAATATTTAATTTAGAATTAAGCGAGGTTGAAGGTACAAAGTCTGGCTTAGGGACAGGGGAAAACAGTAAAAATCATGCATAAAAGACCTCATATTATGTAATAAAAAGATTGATTGAGCCATGATAAATATTTTATAAGTTCCCCTTAGGGTGAAGTAAGTCTGACAAAAACAAAAATAAAATGAAATGTTTTTTAGATTTTATTATTTCATCCAGGGACAAGAAAAGTATCATAGTTAAAGAATCACCCACATATATCATTATCATGATATAAGATTTTGGTCATGTCGCCCACCCCGAGTGGCTGTGCATCTGGCTTGAATTTGGTACAGCCAAGGGAGGAAATTATATTCATTGTTTTCCACACATACGCAGAAAACAGCAAAGTGACATGCATAATTTTTCATTCAAGAGTTCATTGTTGTCCCTGTTAAGAATACCATAACATGATGATTTTTGCTTCCATCATTCATTTGCTGTTTAGCACGAACAATGTCATTTCCACCACAACCTGTCTTTACCACCACAATGAACACCGTGGTGGAAATGACTGGTGGAAATGACATTTCCCCCTTTTCCTCTAAAATATCAAGCTGTGTTAGCCTGCAAATATTAGTTTTACAGTTAGCATTAATTATACACAAATTACACAGTTATTTTTACATCCATGTGAAATACGAGCCGTTTGGTAATGACAGCCAATAAACATATTCTCAGTTTTAGTCATATTTACCTTGATTTTTCTTCTTTTCAATACCCCTAAAGAGGTCACTCTTTCACCCAGTCATGTGTTCACTGTGGAGTTTCTATTGCTATGGTTACTAAGTATTCAAACCTAAAACGATGATCCCAGGATTCTATTTTGTACAGCGTGGCGGAAATGACAGTGAGCCTAATTATAAGGGACAAGGGTTCTACTTATGAAAAATATTAGAAAATGTGAATAAATATTGCAATATATAATTGAAATAGATATTATTTTATAATTTGTACTTAAAATCTACATTATTTAATTTAGAATTAAGTGAGGTTGAAGGTACAAAGTCTGGCTTAGGAACATGTTGATTTTTGCTTCCATCATTCAGCGTACCACTGCAAGTGTGTGGACCCCTGGCTCACCCTTACCAAGAAAACCTGCCCAGTGTGCAAGCAGCGCGTGACCCGTCCCAACCCAGAAACCTCGGAGTCTTCAGATTCGGAGGAGGAGGCGGGGCCGCGCGAGGCCGGCGGGAAGAGGACGGAGCGATCAGTGAGGCTGACTCTGAACGCACCCCTCTCCTCCGCTCATCCAACCCCGCGTCCCCTGCCTCCTCCAGCCCGCCTCCCAACTACTCCTCCACAGTGACGTCCACCGAAGCCGCGGCGACGGTCACAACCTCCGCTCAGTGCTTGCCGCACACACCGCAGCACGACGAGTACTGCACACCCGTAGAGGACTCGGATGAAGGTACTGATGATGAGGAGGGTCACCCCTCGGATAGCGACACCACAGAGCTCATCGGACGCGGCGCATTACGAGTCTGATTAAAACTACCACTCGGTCACTTTGGTTGTTATAGGGATCTGTTTTCTCTGGTGTGTATTCGCAGAGGTGGATTTTTACACCCCTTATTTTGAGATGCATTTTCCCGCAGTCCAGTCTCACTGAGATTACACGTCCATCCCACTTTAATTCTAGCTAGTGCATCCAACACTAAACGACATATGTGCAACATTTTACACTTCCTGGTGAGGTTCACAAAATCATGTGTTCTCTTAATATCATAGTTAAAGGTCATGCAAAAACTATTTGAGGTTAATGAAACCATCCTTAGATAAACAGAAACGCATCATTTACTCATCTTCATGTCATTCCAAATCCATATTCATTTCTTCTTTCCGTGGAACACAGGAACAACACCGCACTCTTTTATTTTACCGGCACCTATTTCAGGTTTTGGAACTCTTAACTAATTAGGGGAACAGGGAAAACACTGTTCTGAAAACCTGTCAATCCTAGATATTTTGAAGCCTGAATATGCTTAAGTCTAAGATTTCTGATTTTATAGCTGTGCAGGGGCAGATTTTCAGTCATTGATGATTTAAGGACTATTTTCATCCACAAATGAACACTCTGTCATCAATGACTATCGTTCCAAACCCATAAGACTTAACACAAATTAAGATCTTTTTATCTCAAAACTTTCATGCATTGCAACAAAAAGATAATGTGAACATAATCCATATGAATTGAGTGGTTTATAATCCCAAGTCTTCTGTAGAGTCATGATCACTTCATATGAACTGATTCAATCTAGGCTTTTATTCATATATAAATGTTGATTACATACATAGAGCACATCAAATATGGTAAACAAAAACAAAATATGATACTTGATTGACACGCAAGTTTTGTTTGCTGTATTTGGTGTGCATGTATGTGTGTTGATCCATGTTTTTTGCATATGGATTGCTTTTACAATCTGTTTATGAACTTTTTTGATGTGTCAGTTTTGGTGTTACAGACTTAAAGTGGAGGGGCAGAAATCGTTCAGGTTTCAATCAAAATCTTCATTTGTGTTTCAAAGATGGACAAAAGTCTTACAGGTTTGGAACGACATATGGGTGAGTAATTAATGACAGAATTAACATTTTTGGGTTAACTATGCTTTTAAAGGAGTAGTTCACTTTTAAAATTTTTTTTGCTGATAATCTACTCACCCCATGTCATCCAAGATGTCAATTTCATTCTTTCTTCAGTTCGAAAAGAAATTATGTTTTTGATGAAAACATTTCAGGTTTTTTTCCATATAATGGACTTCAATGGGAACCAAATGGTTCAAGGTCCAAAAGACAGTTTCAGTGCAGCTTCAAAGGGCTTTAAACGATTCCAGACGATTAATAAGGGTCTTATCTAGTGAAACGATTGCTAATTTAAAAACAAAAACAAAAAAAACAACAAAGTTTAAGTTTTATAAGCTCAAATGCTCGCCTTGCTCTGTTCTGTGATGCGCGTTCGTGACTCTCCTGGTTGAACTCGTTTATCAAAATGAACAAATCTTTTTCGAAATGAGCGATCGTTTCGCTTGATAAGACCCTTATTCATCGTCTGGTGTCGTTTAAAGCCCTTTGAAGCTGCACTGAAACTCTCATTTGGACCTTGAACCGTTTGGTCCCCATTGAAGTCCATTATATGGAGAAAATCCTGGAATGTTTTCATCAAAAACCTTAATTTCTTTTCAACTGAAGAAAGAAAGACATGGACATCTTGGATGACATGGGGAGAGTGAATTATCAGCAAAAGTTTAACAGTGAACTACTCCTATAAATTCTGCTGTGTTCCACGTACAATGCTGTCGCATGGCTTCACAACATATACAATATAGCACAAAAGTCATATGGGTTATTATTATGGTTTTTAATTGTGATTTATTGTCTTTTGATAACTTTGTCAGCTTGTGAAAAAGAGCATCCTCTTAATTCTGTTAAGTTTCTATGAAGAAAAAACTCGAACCTTGAGGGTTTAGTAAATAAAGACAACATTTTGGGGAAATTATTCCTGTAAGTTGGTGATTCTGGTCACCATTTATGTGCAATACGGACAGGTTGCCAGTTTGTAAATGAATACTAATAATTTATTTATACCTACAGAGGTCACACAGAAAAAATGCAGACTTCTGAATTAGCGTCTTTGATAAGTAAATCCTTTTATGTTATTTTTAGTAATCACCTACATTGATCAACCTGTTTAAGAGATGAAATCATACCATTCTCACAGGATTCACTTTTTGACTGTGATGATTTAGAATTAGTTTGGTGTGTTATTACAACATCATCATCCTTTATAATCAGTTTTTTTGTTTATTTTCAATACATAAACTGACTTTCTGAAGCAGTTCCTTGCAGATCTCTCTCTCCATAATGTAATGGCATTATTCTCTCTCATATAGAAAGATTGCAGTTGAAAGAGTTTTATTATCGTTATTGATGCAACCTAAATGGACTATTCTTTGTTTAACATAGACATTTACCATTTAAATGCTAGCTGCTGTTTCAGATTTAAATTGACTTTGATCATGGCTGACCGTGTATAGACATAATGGCAATGTTTATTACCTTTCCCTCTAGATCACATCTTTCATCTCAAATGAATAAGACGTTGTGTTGTCTATACTAAATAAACATGTGCCTACTTCAAATTTTCATTTGTAAATGTAACGCCATCCATCTCTTCCTCTAAACCACTAATCAGTCATGTCTGTTTTTCTTTCCCGTGACTTTAGTTTCAGTTCTTTGACATCACTGACGGTATCAAGCATTATTGGTGTCCTTTTTAAAAATATAAAGCAAATAACACTATAAAAAATCATAGGGTTTGCACTTGTGGCAGTTGCTTTTATTATTATTTCCACTCCATATATAATTTTGGATTCGTGTCTGTGTAGTGCTGCATTAATTGACTTTACAGAAGATTTATGTAGGACTGTAATGCTTAATTTTGTGCCATAAAAACAATTTTTACTATTTCCTGAGTCAAATCTTATATTATGAACTTCATTGAAAGGTTTAAGACATGGCATTTCATGCCATTAAAAGTCTTGATTCTGTAAAGTTTAAAGCCGTTGAGTAAGTGACTGAACACGGTGGGCGGGGCCTATAGTGTGATGATGTAAAACTATTCGCCATGTTCACACTGTATGATTTTGGCCGCGTGTCGATAACATTTTGTGATTCCTCTGATCCTGGGCCTTAAAAGAGTAGTTCACTTTTAAAAAAAACTTTTGCTGATAATTTACCCCATGTCATCCAAGATGTCCACGTCTTTCTTTCTTCAGTCGAAAAGAAATTAAGGTTTTTGATGAAAACATACCAGGATTTTCTCCATATAATGGACTTCAATGGGGACCAAACGGTTCAAGGTCCAAAAGACAGTTTCAGTGCAAACTGTTCAAAGGGCTTTAAATGATTCCAGACTATGAATAAGGGTCTAATCAAGCGAAACGATCACTCATTTAAAAAAAAAAGCTTAAGTTATATAAGCTCAAATGCTCGTCTTGCTCTGTGATGCTCGTTCGTGTTCGAACTCGTTCATCAAAATGAACGAATCTTTTTCGGAGTTATTTGGTTCATTCAACGAACGAATCTGACTTGGAAAAAGATTTGTTCATTTTGATGAACGAGTTTGAGTGTCACAGAACAGAGCAAGGCGAGCATTTGAGCTTATAAAACTTAAACTTTGTTATTTATTTATTAAATGAGCGATCGTTTCGCTTTATAAGACCCTTATTCATCGTCTGGAATCGTTTAAAGCCCTTTGAACAGTTTGCACTGAAAGTGTCTTTTGGACCTTGAATCATTTGGTTTCCACTGAAGTCCATTATATGGAGAAAATCCTGGAATGTTTTCATCAACAACTTTAATTTCTTTAAAAACAACAACGTTTTTCTAAACTTTCAAAAAACTTTCTATTTCGGACACCCACCACTTCCTCCACAAACACCTCGTCATTTAAAAGTGTTTTTTTTTGTTTTTTGTAAAACCATGATCAAAATGAATGCTAGAGATAGTACAGTGTGATGAGCAACATTCGCAAAGGATTATTATGAATTGTACAGCGTTCACTTGGCTTTATAAGCAGTCATATCCACACAAGATGGTTTTGAAACTTGATTTAAAAAAAAAGTTTGTTTTAAGGAAGATATTTTAAGCCATGAAACTTATAGGATCTTTTAATGGTACAAAGACAACTTTAAAGGGTAAATTTGATTTCTCATGTCATGACCACTACAGACAAATCCATTGCTCTTTCATGCACTCAATGTTTTAGGTTTTTTTTCACACTTTATCTAATTCTGTCTGTAGATTTCAGTTACAATACATAAATAAATAATGTTTTCTCAAAATTAGTTTTTTTAGTTATTTTCAGACTTCACATTTTTCTATATTCTGATATTTTCTTTTATTGCTAAAACATGGGATCTTATTTTTTATGGCTGTTGACTTTTTTCTTTTCTGATTTATGGAGTGATCTCTATGGAAAGAGTTGTAAATAAATTGTGCATCTTTTTTGATATTTAATGTTAAATTATTTTCCTGTGGCAAAACCGATTTAATGTAAATGATTTCTGGTTTAGTTTTTTGCCTTTTGCCTGTCGAAAGTTCACAAAATTCAACCCATAGGCCTATAGAGCAGTTTTGTAGGATTATAGAAAAAAAGGCCTATACAAAAGCATCACATTCAAACCTTACAATTATGTTTATTAAAAAGTATTATAATATTTGTAATTATGTAACGGTTATTTCTTGATTCTGATTGGTCAATAGCTGCGCTTTATTCATGATAAACACGGCTATGACCGCTTCACCCGACGGTTTTGTTTATCACTGCGCAACACTGCGGTTCCTACTCTGTAAAAAAATATTTTCAAGATTTGTTACCAAAAACATATTTCTTTCGTCAAATCAACTTTATAATAATTTATTTAGTTGAGATAACTTATTATTTTGAGTTTTCTGATGATTAAATTAATCTCCTTCATTGTATTAACTCACTTTTTCCAGTTCAATCAACTTAAAATTTTAAGGCAACCCAGGTTACTTACTTTTTGAGTTAAACCAACAATATTTGTTTACACGTTAGTAATCACAACATTTTTCTTTCGTCAAATCAACTTAAATAATTTATTTAGTTCAGATAACATATAATTTTGAGTTTCTATGATTAAATCATTCTCTTTCATTGTATTAACTCACTTTTTCCAGTTCAATGAACTTATTGCTTACTTATTCACAACATTATAAGGTCTATCTGACAAAAAGGTTTTTAATTGTTAACAAACTAATAATTCATTAAAACACTGCATATAAAGGTCACTATTTCACTATGTCAATATGGCTCCATCAGTGTTTTAATGGTCAATACTTCATTTAAAAGTGGTTTGTGCCTGGAGTCAAGCCAACTCGTTCCTGGGCCATCTCCAGCTGTCACCGCTGCCCCAAATATAGCCTTTATTAAGCCACACCAACGGCTTATTTGACATTTTTGTAATGACTTTTAATCAACTGGTACCTCCGTGAAGTTGATATGAAGTCGCTTCTCAAGTTCACATAGAAGTACTTTGAGAGGAACTGCAGTTACATCAGTCATTTTTCCCACAAAATGTAATAACCAGAAAGCGTTTAAATATGCTTAAAGTGTCTTGCTATATATTCATTTTAAAAATAAATGCCACTGATATTTTGTTATTATAGACCTAATGCAAAGATATTCATATTCAAGCCCCGTATACTTTTCGGGCCACTTTATAGATAGAGTAGGCCTTTATAATTTAAATCACAATATAACATTGTTTATATCATGTTGTTTAAGAATTAATGTAATATCCAGCTGAAGCACCATTGTGTTGCACCATATTTAAAACAGATATTCAGCGTTTTCAGTGCTTCATCATATATATATATATATATATATATATATATATATATATTTAGTATATATATTCAGTATATATATTTTTATAAGAATGTTAACAGATATTTCCTGAAAGGTCAACAGCCTGTTGTTAATATTTAGTTTTGCCCTACATTTGACATTGACATATTGATCTTCTGTGATTACCGCAGGCCAATATACAGATGGCAGATGATGGATCCGCGTGTAAAAAAATAGCGAGAGAATCAAAGGACCTACATAAATAATACAATGGGCAAAATGACATACAGCAATCATAGTGATTATAAAGCAGCTCTAAGACAATTAAACTAGATATCTGTCAAGTCAAGAGCTGAATAGTTGTTTTTGCCCATGCAATACTTTTCAGGGTAGGATCGTTTTAGCCTGAAACATACAATAAAGCATGGCTACAAATAAGCTATTTAAACATTTACAAAGTTTGCCTATTCCCTAGGAATACATTCATGTAACCCACAATGACCTTTTGTGGGAAGATGTGAAATGTGAACGGTAAGATAATTAGTATTGTTTTGGCCTAAAGACATTATAGTTAATACTGCAACAAATGAGACAACCTGCAGCACAGTCTGTTAACGTGTTCACTCAAGAGCTATTACAATAGCTATGTAAATATGATGATATTGGAATTTGAGATTGCACTCTTAAAAATAAAGGTTCTTTATTGACATTTAAAGGGATAGTTCACCCATAACTAATAGTTATGTTTTTTTTTGTGCAAACAAACCACTCATAATCGCTTCATAAAACTGAGATTAAACCACTGGAGTCACATGGAATACTTTAATGATGTCTTTACTACCTTTCTGGGGCTTGAAAGTGTTAGTTGGGTATCTGTCAATGGAGGGACAGAAAGCTCTTAGATTTCATTTAAAAGATCTCCATTTGTGTTCTGAAGATGAACAAAAGTCTTACGGGTTTGGAACAACAAGGGTGAGTAAGACCCCAGTAAATTTCATTTTTGGGTGAACTATCCCTTTAATGGTTCCATAAAGAATCTTTAACATCTATGGAACCTTTTCAATGGACAAAAGGTTCTTTATAGTGAAAATATTTTATAGTTTTTTTGCCTTTTAGAAATATGTTCATCCCTGTGAGGGGCCCCCATTCTAAAATATAAGGCATCTGGCTTTTATAAATCCTCAATTTATACATATTAAAAAATGAATATTGTAAATCTTAAATTCGTTTCAGTTACATTATTATATATTTTGTTCTATGTATTATTTTTATATAGTTATTTAATATTAATCTAATATTATTTTTTGTTTGTATTAATCATTTTTTTTATTTTTCTAATTTAATCTATTTAATAGATTAATAACTAATCCCATTTTTATTACATTATTTATTTATTTAGATCTAATTTAATTTTTTACTGATTTATTTTAATCTAATTATTATCATCATCATTATTTATTTTATTTTTATTTATTTTTTCAGTTTTTCTCTAGACTTTTGGTTCTTCAGTGACATCTCTGCGAGTGTGGAGGACAATAAAAAAAAACAATTATTTAGACTACCATTTGATACAGATTTGAATTAAATCTAAAAAGAATTATATAGCTCACCTTTCCTAATTCCTATCCTGAAATTGTCCCATACAGCCCGGCTCTTCTCTTCATCCACACACGACTTCTTGATTGGTCCTCACAGTTGTAATCTCAAAAGAAGCTTCCCGATCGTGAAATGCGATTGGCGCACAGAACTGTCAATCAACATGATAATCCCGCCCTAATGCGATGCCTTGATGGAAGAGTGACAGACCTCAGTCTCATCTGACGTGCGTCTACGTTCCAACACACTTTTGGTAAGCGAACATGTTTTGAAATACATACTCAAAACTTTGTGAAGTTCTTCTTTATTATAATATAACTAATATTACATGTGTACATAGTTTATTTAGGACATAGGTGTCCTCTATAATAAACTTGTAGTTGTCAGCGTCGACGAGACTCGTGTGTATTCAGTGAAGCTCGCGCGTCATTAATGCTGGACGTTACGTTCATTTAGTAAGTCCTAAACTTTGCTATCTATCAGCGTTTCGAGTTTGAGAAACTTCAATTCCGTTTACTAAAAGTACTGGTGATGATGGTACAGGGATGTTAGTGATGCCATGATACTCTGTACCAATATTGTCATATATGATGTTGATTTTGACATGGTACAGCACATCAAAAATACAATGCTACTACCATGGCACATTTAAATAACTAATAACTTTAAAAAAATTAGTAATTTCTTATATTATGTGTATAGCTATATTCTTTGTTTGCCTCTGGTGATGATGGCATATAACTAAACCAAATCAATAGTATATTGCTGATTTAGTATTTGTTTGTCATATTTATACAACTATATCTGAATTTCAAATGGCATAAATCATTTTAATCATTTATCACTTTAATAATTTTAACCGTAGCTTGTAATTACTTAAATACGGAAACTAAATTACAGAAATACAAAGTTCTGTCATGAAATGGAGATGGCACAGGCTGATTGGTCCTCAATTGGTTAGCAAGCGATGACATCATTAACTACATAGAGCAGCTGAGCTGATTGGTTGCTGAGGTTCGACCCTCAACATTCATATACTTGGCATTGTTGCTTGAAACCCTCCACCTTCCCCAGCTCCACCCGTCTAGATCTACTACTGGATTAATCATGTATGTAACATACAAAATACATTAACTTTGCCACATCCATAACCATGTCAATCTCTCCAAGAGTTGACATGTAATAAATATTTTTCCTTATTTGTTTTGTCATTACCAGATAATTAGTGTCATGTAGTACAATGCTATATTGTATGTTCTGTGCTTTTGTATAGTGAAATGGAGCACTGTTGAGTAGTGAGCCATTGATTTCCATTTGAGTTAATGGACCTTTCCACTAGTCGCTAACAGAGAGATGCTGAGCAATTACATGTGGTTAGCTTCTCCTGATACATGAAACCTAAATATAACTATTATGAGAATGTGACTTCAAACCTGTATTTATAAAATATCCAATAGCGCACATCAAACCTTGAGCCTTGGATTGAAATAAACAAGCCTCCATGTCTCAGCACAGATATGTTCTGCAGGAAGGTGAATCTGTGTTGTGGATTTAATGGTTTTAGAATAAGATCATTCCTTTTATTCTACACACATTATTAGTTTCATGCATTAAAGAGTAACAAATGTGTCAAATCATTTGCAGTGTTCTCTCTCAAATGTGTCACTGGGAGTTAATGTGACAGCGAGTGTAATCCAGAGAGCAGTGTGTGTGTGTGTGTGTGTGTGTGTGTGTGTGTGTGTGTGTGTGTGTGTGCGTGTGCACGCATCTAATAACTTAATCCCCTGTATAATCTTCTGGTGACACACAGTTACCTTACTTGTTTCTGGATAGCCGGCCACAGAATGAAACTAACATTACACATGCAAGCTTTGAAATGAACTGGTGAGGTGTTTATAACTGTTGACCAAACATGAGTGCAGTTTTTAATAATGTCAAATTAAAGTTTTACCAATGTGTTTTAAAATATGTTTGTTATATTTGTACAGTTATTGTAATGTGTTGATTAACATACTGAAGTACATGTAAAGTACTTGATTATTATTTAACGGTAGTGTTTTAAAATGTCAACATTACAGATGTCATACAAGTTTCAATGGAAATGGATATATTAAATATATTTATTAACATGCAATTAAGGGTCCAAAAACATTATATTCAATTTTCACTTAAGCTCTTTTTTTAAAAGTATATTATTTCCACAAGTAGTGTTCCTTTTAAAACTATAAAGTGTGTGTGTGCGATTGTTATTACCTTATATTGAATTCGTTTTTACATAAATTACATTCAACTTTCAGGTTTATATTTATTAAACTTTCAGGTTTATAAACTTTCTGTCAGGTTCATATTTTAGTCTTCATTATGTGACACTGTAAATGATGTGTGAGGATGTTTGGTCTAACTGACTGTGTTTGTGTACTTCCAGGTGCTGAGGTTTGTTGGTGTGTGTGTGGTGAGGTGAAGCCATGCCGCTGGTCAAGAGAAACATCGAGCCAAAGCATCTGAGCAGAGGAAGCTTTACCTGAGACCATCAGCAATGAGCTGGAGTGTGTGACCAACAATACACTCTCTGCCATCATACGCCAACTCAGCAGCCTCAGTAAGACCTACTCATATCATGGTAGATGTGCGCAAATAGATATTGCAATTTTAAGCTGCCTTTACAATACCACCTTGTAATATGTACCCTTATTTTCTTGATGTCAAATGTTTTCTTTTCAATAATCATTTGACAATTTACCCAGTTTACAGCTAGTACAACCAAACAGAACAAAAAAAGCAAAACTAAGCAAAAAACCCAAGCAAAACAAAAATCCAAGCAAAACAAAGTAAACAAAACAAGCAAAACAAAACCCAAGCAAAACAAAACAAGAAACCCAAGCAAAACTTTACAAAAAACCCAAGCAAAACAAAGTAAAACAAAACAACCAAAACTAAAGAAAAAACCCAAGCGAAACCAAGCAGAATAAAACAAGCTAAACTAAACAAAAACCCAAGCAAAACAAAGTAAAACAAAACAAGCAAAACACAAAAACCCAAGCAAAACAAAACTAAGAAACCCAAGCAAAACTTTACAAAAAACCCAAGCAAAACAAAGTAAAACAAAACAACCAAAACTAAAGAAAAAACCCAAGCAAAACCAAGCAGAATAAAACAAGCAAAACTAAACAAAAACCCAAGCAAAACAAAGTAAAACAAAACAAGCAAAACAAAAACCCAAGGAAAACAAAACAAGAAACCCAAGCAAAACAAAACAAGCAAAACTTTACAAAAAACCCAAGCAAAACAAAGTAAAACAAAACATGATAAACTAAACAAAAACCCAAGTAAAACAAAACAAGCAAAACTTAACAAAAACCCAAGCAAAACAAAACAAAAAACCCCAAGCAAAATAAAACAAGCAAAACAAAACAAAAAACCCAAGCAAAACAAAGCAAAACTAAACGAAAAAAAAACCCAAGCAAAACAAAGTAAAACAAAACAAGCAAAACTAAACAAAAAACCCAAGCAAAACAAAACAAAAATAAACCAAAAAAAACAAGCAAAACAAAACAAGCAAAACTAAACAAAAAACCCATGCAAACCTAAAACAAAAAACCTAAGTAAAACAAAACAAGCTAAACTTAACAAAAAACCCAAGCAAAACAAAACAAGCAAAACTCAAACAAAACAAACCCAAGCAAAACCAAAGCAAAGTAAAAACATTCCTACCAACATTCTGCCTAAACTACCAAATAACAAAAAGTCACAGTGTTCTGCATTGACACTAATTTGAGAAGATTTAAAAATATATATATATATATATAGTAAATATAAAAAGTTATATAAATGATTAATTATATACATTTATGAATAAATAAATAAATATGCAGCCTGACATTTATTCAAGACAGCCTTGTTCTGAGAACACAGTTTAGCGTTCTGGTTAAAATCATGATACAGTTGAATCTATATGCAAGTAGTTCTGTTTTACACAAACACACTATAAATCAATAGACGGAATGAGATGAGATAACAATGCTTTTTGTCCGCTGGCTTCCAGCAAATGCTCTAAAAGCTTAATCCCATCAAGTGCAGAGAGAGGTCGACAGATGTGGACGCCGAGTGTATGCATGTTCTGTGAGGTCAAAGATCCTGCGTTGGTGAATTCATGTTGCCTGCAATTTCCTGTGTGTGTGTGTGTGTGTGTGTGTGTGTGTCATTTGATTTGGAGTGAATATGTATGTGTTGCAGTTCACCCATATATTAGATCATGCACTATAAGCTATATAGGAGTGGACACATTGTAATGTTGAAATATCTTAGCCTCAGCTTGCATGAAGAGGATTGTTCCTAATGTTCCTGATGGTTTCTGCATTCTCCAAAGGACTATTTGAAAGCTCCTGATGTCCGATCTTCTGTCTGTTGTGCTCATCTTCTCCAGGTAAACATGCCGAGGACGTGTTTGGTGAGCTCTTCAATGAAGCCAATACATTCTACCTGCGTGCTAATTCTCTACAGGACCGCGTAAGACCGTCTTGCAATCAAGGTCACTGAGTTGGACTCTAGTGTGGAGGAAGGTCAGTCAAAGGTCAAGGGTCACATACACTTGACCGGTGCTTTTTTTTAGAGGATATTCGGTTCAAAATAACCCGTGGATCCCTTTCTTGTGTGTATTTTAACGTCACCATGAAATTAAAATGACAATTCTTTTTAATGAAATAGCACAGTATTTATTATAAATGATCATTATTATTATCATGTTGTGTTTACTGATGTGATTTTTCCATATGTCATAATAGAGGGAAAAAAGAACTCTCTCAACTTACATTTCATTCGACTTTAATAACTATGTTTCTCATTTAATTAGTTGCGTTTTAAATTAGAACTAAATTTGTACCAGCAGCCCCATGACTGCATATGCATGTAAATTATTTATAAATAAAAATTACTATCTGTGGTAAGTAACCACAAGAAACATTGCTTAAAATGTCAAAGTAAGGTTAACCAAATGATTAAACCAGTACTAGTGAAATATTAATAGCATCAGACATGAATGATGGGCAAAATCTGTATATCATCAATTTATTTTTAACCATTTTATCACTATTCTTATTTAGAAAATCTGTAATATTGATGGTAAATGGAACTACTAAAACATAAAAAATACGACTCATATAATACAGGGCATGTATTGAACTTTGTAAATGGTGTGTTTTCTTAATTCTGTGGAGAGCAGATATTGTGTGCCTAGAGATGATGTACTTTGTGTAAAGATCTCTCTGTCTCCTTTGCCACAGTATCACTTCAGGACATTAACATGCGTAAAGCCTTCAAGAGTTCTACTGTTCAAGACCAGCAGGCGGTGACAAAGAGCAGCACTCCAAACCCCATCACAGAGATGTACAACACCAGCGACAAACCACCACCTCTGAACATACTGTCTGCTTACAGGTGTGTGTTTGTGTGCTTTCATCCTTTTTTATTTATATATATTAAAGGGTTAATTCACCCAAATATTAAAATTCTGTCATTAATTCCTCACTCTCATGTTGTTCCAAACCTGTTAGACTTTCGTTCATCTTTAGAACACACATGAAGATGTTTTTAAGAAATCTGAGACAATTCTGTCCCTCCATTGACAGATAACGCAACTACTCACTTTCACGCTTCAAAAGAGATCGTAAAACTAATCCACAATTTGAGCGGTTTAGTCCATATTTTCTGAAGAGACTCGATCGCTTTATATGATGAACAGAGTGAATTTAGGCTTGTATTCACATTTAAACATTGATCAGAGAACATAAACAGAAGCCTCATTGGTTCTTGTAGAAGTTTAAACGTGACGCGAACATCAAGCGAACATGTTTGAGCTTCTGTTTACCACTGATGTGTGAGTTGATGAATGTTTATATGTGAATAAAAGCCTAAATTCAATCTGTTCATCATAAAGCGATCGAAGTCTTGTCAGAAAATGTGGACTAAACCGCTCAATTCATATGGATTAGTTTTACGATCTCCTTTTGAAGCATCAAAATGGTAGTTGCGTATCTGTCAATGGAGGGACAGAAATCTCTCAGATTTCATCAAAAGATCTTTGTGTGTTCGGAAGATGAACGAAAGTCTTACAGGTTTGGAACGACATGAGAGTGAGGAATTAAAGGAGTAGTTCACTTTTCAAAAACTTTTGCTGATAATTTACTCACCTCATGTCATTCAAGATGTCCACGTCTTCCTTCTTCAGTTGAAAAAATTACGCTTTTTGATGAAAAACATTCCAGGATTTTCTCCATATAATGGACTTCAATGGGACACCAAACGGTTCAAGGTCCAAAAGACATTTTCAGTGCAAACTGTTCAAAGGGCTTTAAAACTGATTCCAGACGACTATGAATAAGGGTCTTATCAAGCGAAACCGATCGCTCATTTAATAAATAAATAACAACGTTTAAGTTTTATAAGCTAAAATGCTCGCGCTTGCTCTGTTCTGTGACGCACGTTGTGACTCTCTTGTTCAAACTCGTTTATCAAAATGAACTAAATCTTTTTCTGAGTCATTTGGTTAATTCAACGAACGAAACAAACGAATTGACTCTGGAAAAGATTTGTTCATTTTTATGAACGAGTTCGAATAGGAGAGTCACGAACGTGCGTCACAGAACAGAGCAAGGCGACCATTTGAGCTTATAAAAATTAAACGTTGTTATTTATTTTTTAAATAACAGATCATTTTGCTTGATAAGACCCTTATTCATCGTCTGAAATCGTTTAAAGCCCTTTGAAGCTGCACTGAAACTCTCATTTGGACCTTGAACCGTTTGGTTCCCATTGAAGTCCATTATATGGAGAAAATCCTGGAATGTTTTCATCAAAAACCTCTCATTTCTTTTCGACTGAAGAAAGAAAGACATGGACATCTTGGATGACATGAGGGTGAGTAAATTATCAGCAAAAGTATTTTTGAAAAGTCGACTACTCTTTAATGACAGAATTTAAATGTTTAAGTGAACTATCCCTTTAAGATACTTATTGTGTACAAATGAGTTGTGTTTATTTGTTTGATCCAGGGATGACCATATTGATGGAATTAAGTTCTACACAGACCCCTCATATTTCTTTGACTTGTGGAAGGAGAAAATGCTTCAAGACACAGAAGACAAGAGAAAAGAGAAGAGGAAATATAGGGTAAATTAATCACAACATTGAATGTTTTAAATGAGTATATATCTGGTAATGTTATTTGCAAATGTCGTTGGGTTTGCAGCAGAATGAGTTTTGCTTATTTGACCTAATCACACACAGTTCCTTTGAGTAAAAACTCACTCACATGGATCCTCTCCCAGAGGAAAGTCATATTGCTCTGAATTAATGAGTTTGTAGAAGCTGAGAGCTCAGATCATTTCCATCTTCTGGCACAGGAGCAGAAGCGGGGAGTCGATGGGACATTGCCTCGTGAGGTGAAGAAGGTTCGTAAGGCTCATAACCGCAGACAGGAATGGAACATGATGGCTTTTGATAAAGAGCTGCGGCCGGACCATCGTCATCATCATCATACACTTCGCAGGGGTGTATCGTCTGAGGGTTCGCTGTCTCCAGAGTACAGGTATGATATTTTAAACCGTATTTATGCCATAATATTTACATCACATTGCTACAAAAGATTATTTCAACTCATCACTCAGATTAAAAAAATAATAATAATATTAATATTAATGGTTACAGTTATATAATAAGTGAAAGGGACAATGCGATGCTCAAGGATACGAATACACAAATTTTGAGGCATTCATTTAAAGGCATAACAAAATCAAAATGAACAATTCTTATTTTTTTATAGATTATTACAGTGGTTATTATAAATGATTTACCCATGCAAATAATATATATTAATTGCATGGATAAATAATTTATATAAAAATGTTCATACGTTTTTGAAAGATGTTTTTTTGTGCTCATCAAGGCTGCCTTTATTTAATCAAAAACACAGAAATATTGTGAAATATTATTAAAATTTAAAATAACTAGGGCTGTGCAAAGATTAATCGTGATTAATCGCAACCAAAATAAAAGTTTGTGTTTACATAATATGTTTGTGTGTGCTGTGTATAATTATTTTGTATTTATAAATACACACACATGCATGTGTATATTTAAGAAAATGTGTTATTCATATATGAATTATTTATATATAATATAGAGTATGTATTTATATGTATACACATTATTTACATGCAAATAATTCTTAAATATATACATGCATGCATATCTATTTATTTATACAAAATAATTATACACAGCACACACACATACAGTATATTTTGTAAACACAAACTTTTATTTTGAATGCGATTAATCGCAATTAATCTTTGCACAGCCCTAAAAATAACCTTTCTTGTGTTCAAAGCTGAATTTTCAGTGTCACATGATCCTTCAGAGATCATTCTAATATGCTGATTTTTACTGCCTAATATATATATATATATATTTGTTTGTGGAAACCATAATAGACTACCAATTAGAGGTTTGGGGTAAGTAAGATTTAAAAAATAATTTGAATAATAATAAATTAATACTTTTATTCAGCAAGGACGCATTAAATTGAAGTGACAGTAAGTACATCTATCATAGTTTCCACAAAATTATTAAGCAGCCAAAACATCCAACATTAATACATTTAAGAACCATTATTAATAATTGAGCACCAAATAAGTATATTAGAATGATTTCTGAAGGATCTTGTGACACATTTTAAATTTGAATTATTCTAAACTTTTGACCTGTTAAGTGTATATTTATATAAAGTACTTAGTCATTCTTTTAATGAATTGTGATTCGGTTCCTCAGAAATCATAATTGCATGATTAGCATGAATCTTCTTTTCAACAGACCACATCCAAACAACTCCGACTACCCAGTCCCAGCATGCCACGCTCCAGCCCGAGCACGTCCCGTAGACACATCATCATGGAGTGCTAATGGACTGGTGGAGCACGAGTACCACAGCATCGGCGGGCCTGCAGGGGTAACTGTGGCTGCTGATGGAGGTTACAGAGAGGCTTTACTCGCTCGAACACATCCTGCTCCTCCACAGTCCCTGCCCGGGAAAATGGGGTCAATGGAGCCGTCATGCTTCCACCAACAGACTATGGGTAACAGCAAACACGTGATTCGGCTATTTTAAATAAACAAGATATTGTCGTTTTCTATTTCTAAATTGGTCAGAATGCTAAAAAAAAAGTTAGTATTTCCATGCTAGTTAGTGCTGGTCTATTCTCACACTGGCGAAAGCATCATACACCCATTATACAATCTGTGTAGTGCTCTGACCTGTCACATGCTTTCGTTTACAATTGCCAGCATAGTCCTGCCTCCCTCACACACACCATATAACCATATTAAGCCATATAACATAGCTTATTTGATAAATATAGTCTACTCTACGACTATTTCTAGAGCGATACTTTTTGTGGCAGTTTTTTCCTTAAATTAACAAAAACATATTGGTTAAATGCTTTTATGGTTAATTTTGGTTTTGTTGCTCCTTGTGTAAAAGAACACGCCATCTGGTAAAAAAAAATAGTACAATTTAAAATTTTTGAGGCCTTGCCAACAGAATGAAATAATCAAAGACTGCATCGTTTTATAGTTAAATGGCTCTGGGATTAAAAATTGCCATTTTAATGGGTTTCAATGGGGTGTAACTATTCTTTGTTACTAGTGTAAACTAGATTTATTAAAGGAAATAGCGGTGAAAAAAATAAACACTTGTGCCAAAATGTATGCTTTTGGCATAAACACAGGCAAAATTATCAACAAAAAAGCTTAAATGACAAAAATGCCCATAAGGCCGTGTGTCCACCAAAGCGTTTTTAGCCAGCGCAGCGTTTTTTCGATTGAGACGTTTCGTTGCTATGATGCAGCACAGTTTGAATATTGTGACAGTTGGTCAGTATGGTTTAGTCCCGCCCCTCCTCCACTGTGATTGGACAGCAGGGTAAAAAGTGACAGTAATGAGCTGCTGCGTTTTATACGAAGTTGAACATTTTTCAACTCTCGGCGACCAGTAAAAACGCTGGGCCTTCGCGCTGACAGCGTGAAAAAACTGTAAAAAAAAAAAACTGGCTCAGCGCCTCGTTACGCTCATGGCGTTTAAAAACGCGGCGCTCCCATTGAAAACAATTGAAAACATACGCCAGGCGCGTGGAAAAACGCTTTGGTGGATACACGGCCTAAGGTGTTCTTAAAGGAGTAGTTCCCTTTTTAAAAAAACTTTTACTGATAAATATAAATAAATTATAAATAAATAAAAAAGTTCAAGTTTTATAAGCACAAATGCTCGCCTTGCTCTGTTCTGTGACGCACGTTCGAGACTCTCCTGTTTTGTTCGTTGAATCAACCAAATGACTCGATGAACGAGTTCGAACAGGAGAGTCACGATAAAACCCTTATTCATCGTCTGGAATCGTTTAAAGCCCTTCTGAACAGTTTGCAGTTTGTACTGAAACTGTCTTTAGGACCTTGAACCGTTTGGTTCCCATTGAAGTCCATTATATGGAGAAAATCCTGGAATGTTTTCATCAAAAACCTTAATTTCTTTTCGACTGAAGAAAGAATGACATGGACATCTTGGATGACATGGGGGTGAGTAAATTATCAGCAAATGAACTACTCCTTTAAATGAGTCAAAAGAGCACTCTAAAGTTCAGCTAAGTGCATTTAATTAATTGTAATTGACATGCATTAATATGTCTGAAAACATTACACTTAGTTAGCAATGAATTATATTCTTTTAACACATTATTTACATACGGTAATAAGTAACTTTTTAAAAGTACAGAGCGGTGTGAATGCTCCTCTAACTTGTTAACATGGGAGTTGGAAATAAATATGCTTTGCTTGTGTGTCCAGTGTGAAATAGGCTTTTTACAGCATACCCGAGGACTACCCACAACTCCCTTACTAACCGTGTGATGAATATTGCATACGGTTCATGAAAGACTCAAATTGCCAGTTCCAGATCTCAAAATGAATCTGGAACAAGATCTTTAATTGCTCTGTTCACACTTGTTGTTCGGTTCGGTTCCTGATCCGCTTATCGTTCACATTGGCATTTTACCACCAGGGTCGCATCTTGTGACATCATGTCATGTTTTTGGTTGGTTTACATGTCTTTGACATTTGGAAGCGGACTGAGACTCAACTTTTCAGTGTCTCGATCCAATGACCATGTATGCTGGTTTCTTGGAGAGGTTTCCAAATACTCTATTTTTCACCTTTTCTCCATCTCTCTTGTAGTATGATGGAGTATTATGCCAGTTCAGGCCCGCCGCCGCCTCCACTGGCTCTCCTCATTCCCTCTGCACAGACGGCGTTTGCCTCACCTCCAGCTACTCCTCATCCTGGACCAATCACATCATCCCTACGGTGTCCTCTTCCACCTGTCCCACCTCCCGGACCGGTTTTAGCTTCACCTCCTGCAGGTCCTCCTCCTCCTCCAGCGCCTCCTCCTCATCCCGGTGCACTCGGAGAGGGACGGAGACGCAGTCTGAAGCCCGTCACAGACGCTCGCAGTGACCTGCTCTCAGCAATACGTATGGGTGAGTGCTGGACAATAAACATGACTATAGTACACTTGTGGAAAAGAAGTACAAAGGAAATAATTTCCTAAAGGGTTAATTCACCCAAAAATAAAAATGATGTCATTAATGACTCACCCTCATGTCGTCCCGAGCCCGTCAGACCTCCGTTCATCTTCAGAATCCAGTTTAAGATATTTTAGATTTAGTCCGAGAGTTTTCTCTCCCTCCATTGTAAATGTGTGTACAGTATACTGTCCTTGTCCAGAAAGTTAATAAAGACATCATCAAAGTAGTCCATGTGACATCAGTGGGTTAGTTACAATGTTTTGAAGCATCTGAAAATACATTTTGCTCCAAAAATAACAAAAACTACGAGCTTTATTCTGCATTGTATTGTCTTCCGGTTCTGTTGTGGATCCACATGTTTTGTGTGTGTATGTGTGTGTTTAGGAATCCAACTGAAGAAAGTACAGGAGCAACAGGAACAGCAGGCTAAAAGAGAGCCGGTGGGGAATGACGTGGCCACTATACTCTCTCGCCGCATAGCCGTGGAGTACAGCGACTCAGAAGACGACTCAGAGCTCGATGAGAATGAATGGTCTGACTGATTATGGTCAGCCACAGACACAATGGCAGAATAGAGACCTTCCTTGTAAATAAATACGTTCACCTTCAGACACCCACATATAGTTGATTATTAACTCTTTCCCCACCAATGACATGACGCTCCTTGCCAATGACTGAATTTTACAGCAGTCCATGTATATAGGGCGCTATTAGACATTTTCTGATAGAGGTGAAGAAGAAGCAGAAACAAGCAATAGAAGCATTGCTTACGCACATGTAAGATAAAGCGATCATCAAATATTAAACAGCATAATTTCGGCCCAGGACAAGGTATAGTGTGAAGCTTTGGGGGTGTTGATGGACTCGATCATTGTTTTGATCATAGATCTAGATCATTTTATTCAGCTTTTTATTTAAATAGTCATACAATAAAATAGTCTGGAGGCCGTGAACATTTTGTGAAATTTATCAAAAATCCTGGCACTGACTGGCAACTTTTCTTTTTAAAACAACCTGGCGGGGAAAGAGTTAAGAATGATGTCAATTTCTTAAAGAATGCTATATAATATAGAGGGAAGCCCCGAACAGAACATTTTTTTTGTACAGAAAATATAAATTATTATATTTATTAAACTGTTAGCAAATCAAGGTCTTGTAGTATTTTCTAAATTTATTATTTCAGTTTTATTTCAATTGAATGATCTGCTAATGTTATTTCTTTTTATGTTTATATATTACTTTTTCTGTTACCTCTTGTACCACAAAATGTGTGTGTGGGAAAAGCTGTGTATCTCTCTCTCTCTCTCTCTCTCTCTCTCTCTCTCTCTCTCTCTCTCTCTCTCTCTCTCTCTCTCTCTTCTATATATATATATATATATATATATATAATTTTTTGATTCACAAATGAATTCAAATGTGCTTTCAAACAATAAATATGACATCTAAGCAGGATATGACTTCCGTGATTAAAATGTTAAATCTCCTAGGCCAATAACCAGCTGTGTACTTGCTGTTGACCTCCATTTATACTTTCTTAATGAAAGAAGTCTAGAAAGATGAACAGCAAATATTTCAGCACAGAAAATGAGAAAATGGTAAGGGGAAAATTATTAGACGGTTTGCGACCGTTAATGAGAGCGCCGCAGCGCATGCATGTGTTATGTTGACGCGAGAGCAGACGTGTTAACGTTGGAGATTAATATTTTGTAAATAAAGTGGTAAGTTAAGTTTTTTGCGTAAACAAAACACTCGTGTCGCTTTGTAAAATTGAGGTTAAACGACTTGGGTCACAATTAAGTGGATTAAGTTGGATTCATTTTGTTGTTACACTTTCTGGAGCTTGAAAGTGGTAACTTAGTTGACAAAGCGCTCAGATTTCATTTAAAAATGTATTAATCTGTGTTCGGACGATAAACGAAAGTCTCATGGGTTTGGAACGACATGACGGTGAGAAATTAATTACAGTTTTAATTACAACTGCAACAAACTGCAATAGTCATGGTTTATCTACCTTATTTTTCACTGTGAAAATAATATTTTGCCTGTAAATTGCAAGACTTCAGATTCATTAGCTGCTACAGACATAACAAAGTGCAGTAAATATTAAAATTATTTGTGCAAAACATCATTGGAATTATTAATATAGTTTGATAACAATACCAGTTTGCAGCATAAAAGCTAAAATTACTGGAAGTGAATGAAAGAAGCCTTGCTTAACTAGTCTAAGTACTAATATACACCTATAATGGGCAGATAATGTGCAGAGTTGTCCATTTAAAGGGTTCTGCCCCATTGACAAGCTGTTGTACCTCTAAGGTACCATTTTTGTACATTTTTCTCAAGGTGTAAGAGCTGCTGCCCATAAGAATAGTAACTCTGACTGTTAATGCATTAACTTTGACAGATCTTATTGTATTTTATTGGTAACACTTTACAATAAGGTTTATTAGTTAATGTATTAACTAACATGAACTAACAATGAACAAATTTGTTACTGTATTTATTAATCTTTCTCAATGTTAGTTAATACAAATCCAGCTGTGTTCAGTGTTCGTTCATGTTAGTTCACAGTGCATTAACTAATGTTAACAAATACAACATTTGATTTTAGTAATGTATTAGTAAATGTTGAAATTAATATGAACTAAGATTAATAAATACTGTAGAAGTATTGTTCGTTCTTAGTTCATGTTAACAAAGGTAGTTAACTAATGAACCTTATTGTAAAGTGTTACCATTTTATTTAATCGTGTGACACCTTTTACTTCATGAAAACCTCAAGATACATTGATATGATGTTGGTTGTTTACATGAAATGACTCAAAGTAATTTTTTCATTCTCATTGCCTTAGGTATTGTTTGTCAGGAAACACAGACTCATAAATATACGGTGAAATACAAATGTGCACACGGTGAGTAAAGGCTTTTGCAGACAACAGAGCAGAGGAGGATATTGCCAACAGTCCAGGTGAGTTGCAGCACACCAAGCGCCAACTTTCCAGTCTCTCTTGAATCCAACACGGAAGTGACTTAAATTACAATTCTTAGACTGGCCACTAGAGGCAGGCGCCAAAAGAGAGTAAATCCCATAGACCTCAAGTTAATGTGTTAAAGTTTTTAGCAGCGCAGTGGTTTTGGTCTATATATCTAATTTTGCCCTTCATGAGACATAAGGGGATGAACTCATCAATTTAAATTATATTAAGCCTAAAGTTCTACGTAATTAGGGCGTGGCCACTTGAGTGACAGGTGGATTGCCGCTGCTTTTTTTCAGTCAATGCACCACTCACACTTTGAGATGATTGTCTGAATAGATTGAATGCCAATCTTACACTTTCTTTTACAGATCTTAGATTACCATTGGAGGAATTTGGAGACAGGATATAATACCAGGAGGTAGCAGAGATGAAGACACACACGGGTAGGAAACCACAGGTAAGCAGTCCAAATAATGTTTGACCGAGTCCTAGTCGTGGATCAGATTATCTCTGTGCATGTGGTGCTTATGTAGAGCGCTAGATAAGGATGGGAGACAGGTGTGTCGATTTAAAAGTGCAGGTGATGGCCAGGGAGGATTATGGGAAATGTAGTGCTCAGAGGTGACAAGTATGGTGATCCTGATGGTACTCCCCCCTTCCCCAAAACGTTTTCTTGGGAGGAGCTATAGGGTTGTGAACCGGAGCGGATCTTGAGCGGGTTCATGAGCTGGAGCCATGGAGTGGTGTGGAGCTGTGTTTGGCCCAGACTCACATTAAGTTTAGAGCCATAATGGCAGTGTAGGGGAAGCTACTCTGAAACTGTAGTTTGACAAGCTACTTGAAAGTTAAAGTAGTTTAACTACAGTCAAGCTACCCGTTTAGAAAAGTAGTTAGCTACACTACAAGTTACAATCAAAAAGTAGCTAGCTACATTGAAACTACTTTTGCTTTTTGAATAACCGTATATTATAAATAACTGAATAAGTGTCTGAGGAATGTTTTAAGTAAAATACTTAGTGTTTAAAACAAGGCAATGCAATTACGATTTCAAAGAGTATTGTTTTATTACACACAACACTAAAATATCTCTGACTGTTTATCAAAAGTGCAACAAATAGTCTACAACGTTGCAAGAACGAAATATACATCCAACGTAAACTGCATGTAGAACATTTTCTCAAAAATACTGATTGAACTTGGACAAATGAGGCCATGGGTAATTAACGTTAGTTGTTTCTCCATCCTCCAAATCTGCCATCACGTCTTGCTATATAATCATAATATGGGAGTGTCAACCCACTTCTGTACGTCAGTGAACCGTTAGCCGCAAGATGCGTGATTAAACAACAGGTGGCGGTAATGGCAAAAAATGAGTTTGTAATCTAACAAGAATATCCTTGCATCGCGCTGATTCGCGCAGGCTCGACAATGTAGCAATGTAGCTTTTGCTCGCGCTACACCGCTACTTGCTGCAAAAAGTAGTTAGCTACTGGAAAAGCTACATTGTTTAAAAAGCAACTGAGCTACTGCCAAGCTACTGAAAAATTTAGTTAAGTTAGTAGCGTCGCTACTTGTAGATAACTACTCCCCAACACTGGATAATGGACAGTGCAATAGCTCTCCGAGTTGGGCTCTGGAATTTCCCTCACTGGAGCGGATTCAGGGATTTCACTTTCTGGAGCGGATTTGGGGTTTTCACTCTCTGAAGCAGATTCTCGGTCTGGGGAAACTCTCGTACAGAATCAAGGAAATTTTAACTGGCCGTAACGGGATTGATTTCAAACTCTGGGTCTGGAACTGGCTTGATGGTAGCCTGACTTCTTCATACTCATATTCTGGTCAGAATATGAGTCTGATACATCGTTCCAGGCAACCTGTAACCCGTGTTTTTCCAACCTTATACCCGTGAAAGTGCACTGGAACGGCAGTCAAACCCGTGACTTCCCACCCGTGAATTCGTACTAGATTCGATGTACTCCAGTTACGAGTTAAAAAAACACGGGTTACTGGTTGCCTGGAACGCAGCAATAGTTCCCACATGACGTCACGACATACGGGCATTTGCCGACCCGACGCCATTGCTGCGTGCAAAACTTTAGAAGAAACAATACAAGTTGAACGAAGTGAAATGAGTTTCGTGCTATATAGTGAAAATGGTCATCCACTGCTGGGTCAATGGATGATAAAATCGTGCCGGAGGTTCAGATAAATCGGGATTTTACACTATACCCGTACGTCATTAGACTCCATGGATGTGAGAAGACTAAGCTTTTGTCCGAACAACGACGGAGATTATGGCTGGCGAGGATAAACAGGAAAGAAACTCACTCAAAACACGCAAGAATTTGTTTGACAAAAGCACAATGTTGTGTTTTAATGCGAGTGTAAACAAATATAAGTTAACACATTGCAGTTTGAAAAATGTCCTGTATGAACAAAATGACGAGGTATTAAAAACTCAAAACAACCTTTTTTCCACTGTTTGATCTCACATTCTAGCATTGCGATCTCAGATTATGTCCCTATACCCGCGTATAATGTAGTTCCGCATTACATTAATTAAATTGCACGCGAAGTTATTTATGTTTATATTCATGCACCAAACCATGACGCCCACAAGTACATGATAAATACTGTATCTGAGGCAAGGCTGCATAATCATTGCTCAGTGCTTCCTTCGTTACTGCATACGGATCCACACCATTTATGAATGAAATTTTTGCATTGTACCTCTCTCTGTCTTTTTTTAATAGTCTCTTTATAATATATTTCACTTTGTCTTTTCATGATTTGCATAATAATATAAACAGAAATAAATATTTGTTTGTAAAACGACATTCTCTCTGATAAAACTTTGTAAAAACCTATGGTAAACACAGCGGTTTTGCCCTCAAATATGGCGTCTCCAGGGAGGTCACGTGACATTAATTCGCCTGTGGGAACTATTGATAGGCTAACGTTAGATAACCCTCTTTATTCTATATCTAGATTTATGAAACATTGTTATTCTAGTGTAGCCTATAAAGACATCGTTATATTGTTGTGTGAGATTTAAAAAAAAAAAACCCAGGACAGGTTAATCACTTTTGGGGGCTGGTGTCACGGAGTATAAAAATGTGAGTGGTTTGTTTGCGTCAGGTATGCGTCACAGTGGGTCCTGCTCATTGTAAACTCAAGGTGGTGAGTAATGGTAATAGTGTTGGGTTTGATTGCGATGTGTACGTTAGCATGTTTGTGGGTGGCAGGAGAGTTGAATACATCCTCTGGTTTTCTCTCTGGTGTGCACTGGCCCTTGCGATAGCTGCCAGGTAAGTTTCCATATTTTAAAGAGTTTTCTTGGTTAACGGGAGACTGAATTGCTTGTTGCTGAAATTGTATGTTTTCAGTTTGTTTCCTAAGGGGCTGCATATTCTCATAAGGTGAGTGAAGATGTGTAGTTCAGTGCTGCAAATCTCCTGGGGTATGTATGATTTTAAGTTAATTTAGTTTGTTTTTAATTCTAAAGCCCTATAGAGTGCCGAAGTTACGACGTCACTCTGTAGGCCAAAACGCGGAAGTGAGCTAGCATTTTAGCATTACGGTTCCCTCGCTCTATAAAGCCTATGGGGTTTTTGAATGGGTTTTTGCTAAATCGCCTGAAATAAGGTCTGTGGTGAACAGAGCCTCTAAATATTTTCACGTTTTGATCTATGACATAGAACACACAGTTATAACCTGCTTGGGGTTTTTTAAACTTTATTGAGTCTGATTGTGCTTTTTAAAATCTTTATATAGGCTTAAAAGTGTATAAATTTTGGATTAACTTGTAAAGATTATCTTGCTAGACAAAACGTGTAAGGGTCACAACCCTTTGTTAAACAGAGATCTTGTTTTTTGCGATTTTCCAAAAGTCTATGGGGAAAATGCATTGCTTTTCGACCAAAGGGAACCCCATGGGGGGAACCCATGCGCCGCTAGCTTCCGAGTTGTCCAACAAAGTGACGTCATCACTTCGGCACTCTATTCGCATAGGATTAGTATTATCTGGTGACCTTTAGTAATTTGTAATAATTGCGGAGTTTGTCTGTGATCTTAATCCCTGTGCGAATCGGCCATGTCTGTAATTTGTAAAGTAAAAATTCCCCCGCAAATTACCTACTATATTTCGCCGAACACCGAGGTCCTGTGATAATATTAGTCCCGTGCGAATCGACATCTCTGTGATTTGGCCGGATCGTATATAATTTTTTCAAGGTTTTTGTTTCATCTGCGCCTTTTTATCCAGCCTATTTTGAGTTCTGTCTAAACTGAGTTAATTTTGTTTCTGAGTAAAAGTGGTTGTTGCTTTGGTTTATGAATATGTACTTTTGTTTTACAAGTGTAAAATCTGTTGTATGCGAGTAGTTTGTGTTGTCTTTTTTATTGGATCACTGAACGGGAGGGGTTGGCTGTGGTTATAATTTATAAATCTTCCTCTTTGTTCAAGGGAAGGTCTTCAGAGCGACTGAAGAGAGCAAAATCATGTTCAGCCGTTACCTTTGACCTTCATCCAAACAGACAAACTTATTTACAATCCAGGACAAACAGGTGAGCTGTGAATGACCCTTGGTTGAAGCTATCATCTTCAAATGCATTATGCAATATATGTGAGTTTGTTGGTGTCTTTGCAGTTAATTTCAGAGTTGTCTCCATGGATCCCAAATTTGTGCCTTTTGATCAAATGGTAAGACCAGATGTTTCACCATTTTGAGTGTTCCGACCATAAATTAAAAGCAAATTAAATGCAGGTTCTTTTAAGATGCAGAAATTTCAACTTCAATGACTGCTTTTAAATGTTTATTATTCCGGTCTGTCTTGCAGTACAATCTGCTCGAGAAGGTGAGTTTGCTTCGGTATAAGACTTTGAATGGAGCCAATGCTGCTTTTTGCACTTTTCTTTCTTTGCAGATTTTCTCTGAGCTGTTAGTTTGTTTTAATAGGACAAAGATAATAACCGGATGGGTCAGTGGACAAATGTTTCCTCAACGGAGCTGATATTGAACCCAGATATCTCAGATGGGGATGTACACCCTAAAGGCTTTTATTGCTGACCGAGAAGTCTCCCAAGTTTTTGAGGTGAAAAAATACGGTAAGTTGTTCTGTATGTGCAGTTCAATGACAGATCTGAGGCCTTAACCTAAAGCGCTTTGTTTCTGGTTTAGTTTTGCCCAAGTCTGATGTGACTAAACACACCGCAGACCTACAGCGTTGCAGTTATGGGACTGAAAGTTGAGTCCTGTGGCAAGTGAATGATGCTTTATTTTCTTGTCTTGTGGTTGGTCAGTTCTTTATTTTGTTCTGATGTTTCCCAGTTTGTCCGTTCCAGTTGTCTGTCAGCGTCAATATGGCTCCAGCAGTGCAGATTCTGGTCTACAGCGTTCTTCCCGGTAAGAATTTAGTTGCTGCTAATGTGCCGTTTGACACTGATATGTGTTTCCAGAACCATGTACTGTATGATGTGGCTATTTTTCAATTTGGGAATGTTGGTGTGTGTGTGTCCTACAGCGTGTTGGTCCTTGTTCCAGGTATCTCTGCAGTTTTCTCCAGCTGTTCCTGCGGAGGGAAATGTTCTGATGGTTCCTGCTCAAGCAGGATCTCTGTGTAGCCTCAGTGCTGTAGATTCATTCATTAAAAACCAACACATTATGACTTTAGTCTTCTTTTTAGGTCTTCTTTTTATGATCTTTTAATGTGACGGAAGGACGACGGACGGAAGTAAGATATTTTGTTTCGGAGGACTGGAGGCCGGAGGACTGGAGGCCGGAGGACTGGAGGCCGGAGGTAAAAAAAATATTTTTTCAGAAATTAAATGAAAATATCCATCCATCCATCCATCCATCTTTGGGGACCCATGGTTCCCGAAATGAAATCGGAGATATACATCTTGTTCGAGCTTGAGCCAGGGATCGCAGTGATGCGAAAATCGTGATTCTCAGCTCAAACGTCTAGAGTTATGCGCAATTTAGTACTTTTAGATTTTTTACTTTTAGCCATGGTCGTTCCCCGAGGGGCCATGTGGAGGAGTGGGAGGAGTTGGATCTGGATCCGACTCCTCCCTGTGGATTTCATGTTCTGCACACCACTTTACCATGGAAGCTTGTTTCTTTTTTCTTGAAAATGGAAATAAAATGTAAGCCCTCCAGTCTGCTTCTGTTTTAAAGTCCCTGTAAAGTCAAAATTAAGTATGTGTTCTGAGTTTGTCACACCACAGAAAAATGTGTTATTAGCCACCCAGCCAAATTTGAATGATAAAAAAAGCCGACAAGTACATAAAATAAGCTATCAAAATCTTGAAAAAATGAGCAGTTACCTCTGTTCTCAAACGCTGTGGGCGTGTCCGCTGGCTGCGTGGAAGCCACGCCCACTCGCGTGAAAGCTGTCGACGGTGATATTAGCTGATACCAGAGCCCTGTTTAACGGTCTAATTGCACATTTCAGTACTTCACAGTTCTCAGGCTTTGTAATATGTTTTAGCAATACATATGTAATATTTATAATGTGTTTAGAACTTTTTTGTAGAATTGCCTTTATAGGGACTTTAAGTCTTATCTCTCTGATTCAGATACATCATTTTTATTTCATATGGGCCATTCTACGGAAATGTTCATTTTTCTGTCCCTAGCCTTTTACAGAAATACTTTAAAAATACTTTTTAGGCTTACAAGTTCTTTATATTTTAAAATGAAAATAATTGAATTGCCAATTGTAATATACATTTTAAGTTTCAAATGAGTTTAAAATCATTCAAAATTACAATGAAAATTCTGAAACTATGTTTCTCTCTGTCGACTATTTTAATATATTTTTCTTTGTGTTAGTCTCCTCCTGTTATGTCTTTCTGCAATAAAAAAATAAATAAAAAAGCTTGTTTCTTTTTTCATTAATGCAAGAAAACACAATAACAATAAGGCAAAATCAAAGGGCAAAATGCAAAATCACATAAAATCCCTCAAAAAAACGAACAGAGCACAACTCTGTAAGAATGAAGCAAATTAATTACAAGAAAGAAAGACAGACAGAAAACGATGATATAAAAAGTCAAAATTATGACATGGAAGATTCAAAATTATGAAATGAAAACAAATACGCTGCCATGCCATGTGGAGGAGTGGCACTTTCGTGTTGCCTTGTGTGCTGCCATGGTCCACTGGGGACCAATGGATGGTAAAGAGGTTCGCCTTGTGCGCTGAAAGGTGCCACTTTCGTCACTAGCTTTTGTTACTGAATGTGATTTTTTTTTTTTTTTTTTATGTGATGATCGGAAGGACGGAAGTCCGTCTGTCTGTCCGGACTTAGCTGGAGGACACTAAAAAGCTGAAGAGAACTGTGGTGACAGTCAGGGGGATGGCTGGCAGGGGGATTTTTGCAGCTGGTAATGGATGGGTAAAGAGGTTCGATTGAGTGAGATAGTGGCCTATCTTAAAAAGCATTTAACAAATGAACGTGAACTAGTTCATTTTTAGATACGTGAACTTAGTTCCTTTAAAAAAAAAAAAACTGAACATGAACTAGTTCATTATCATCTGTGTG
>JAQIUQ010003584.1:0-82674 GCA_030378365.1 Hybognathus amarus | reverse complement strand
GACAATGCTAACACACACACACACACGTCCACACAAGATGACATCTCAATGGACACAAATATGTGTAGGTTGACTGAAAAAATAATATTTTTAAAACAAGGGAAGCTGACATGAACTTATCAGCCTAAATTTCCTAAAGACACTCTCTACGGATAGACAGAAATAGATAGGGAAAGACAGATGTACAGACCTTTACAGAGACAGGTAGCCGGTTGTCTCTGAAGGCCTGGAAACTGAAGCTACGAGGCTGCTGGGTTGCTTTCCTCACGGGCACCAGGTTTCCGGAACATTCGTAAGTGGAGCGGCATTCCCCTCCATCACCTGTGGGAGGAAATGAAGGAGAAACACAAGGAGAGCAGTGATTCAGAATGAGTCAGAGACTTAGCGTTAATGTAGCGAGTTCGACGTGATTATGTACAGTACACAGCTGCATCATAAACTTGCATTTTATTACTTATTCCCTTTGAAAATGCTGAAAAATTTGTTCAACTGAGATCTGTAAGAACAGAATCCTAGAAATTAAAAAATGAGGCAAGACACATCATGCATTGCAAAAATGCACATCAAACACATTCAGAAAAGACACTGGTGTAAAAAAAAAAAACAATGCTAAAAGAAAATTGATCCAATTTATTTTTCTTATATTTTTTTTGTGTACATCAGAAAAATATATATGACATATACATATGCTTTTATGTCAGCTAACCTCAATGTCCCTGCTGCGGGCCACCTCGGAGAAGTTCTCTCGTGCAACTCAAGGGTTTTGTCTATTTTGTCATCAGTCATGCAGTAACAGCGCAGGCGGCCCTCTCTTGGCACGTTCATCTTAGCAAATACAACAAATTTGGCCATGTATGGAACTGACATCAGCTCACGGTACAGCAGGTTGGCGAAGGTCACGGCCTCTGCCGTTCGTGGACAGTCCGCCAGCCAGAACCTGTGGCGAAACAGAGGACAGACACGCGTACAATAGAAGAGGGAAATAGGCTCACAAGAGATAATGTTTACATGTAAATGTGTATAAATATAAACGGGATGTAATGGCAGCTGCCATGACCTTGTACGGGGAATTCACCAAAAATTAATTGTTTTCAACGTTAATTGTGCAAGGAAAATAGTGCTGTGGCTTTTGAATAAAGGACAATTTAGAATGAGACGAATTTTCAGTAAAATGAGGTATATTAGTGATGAAAAGAATGGAATGACTTTATATTATTTATAGTACAGTGCTATTTTAACACATTTAGTGATCTGCTTAAAGCTACACTGTGTAACTCTTTTAGTTTATTCTTAAGCTAAAAACACTTAGTTCTTTCAAAAATATATGTGCTCATTAATGTATATTTACTAGGGATGCACGATATATCGGCCAGCATATCCGTATCGGCCGAGTATATGTTAATTTTTAATGTTATCGCTATCGGCTGGTTAAGAAAATGTGGCCGATATATTAAAGCCGATAAATAATGTATTATTCCCTTTAGCTGAGACACTTGTTGAGCACTGTTTATGTTTTTGAATTTCTTGAAATATGATTGAAATCTCTTCAAAAAATTAAAATACGGTTCGGTACAACATGTGCAGTGCAAATCTGTCATATCGGCTATACAACACTATAATGAGAACATCATTATAATTGTGCGCTTGGGACATGGATTTAATTGTGAGACTTTTGTTTTTGTAATCAGGCTCTCAAAATTAGATAAAAATTTGGATTTAAGTTTATCGGCCAATATATCGGTTATCGGCTTTCAAATATAAAGAATTATCGTTATCGGTATCGGCCAAAATGTTCATATCGGTGCATCCCTGATATTTACTTCGTTTAAGTAGATAAAGATTCTCGTGAGTGTAGAATATGCCATTGAAAATACATACGAGTAAGGGGTTCTGATGTTGGTTCGCATGTTGCCCCTCCATCTTGAAAGTACATTAGCCAAAGAGGGACATACCCGTTAATTTCAAGCTTCGCGCTTTCACGTTACGTTTGACGTTAACACTCATGGACGAGGTCGAACTGGAAGCCATGTTAATCATGGACCACGTTGGCCAACGTAGGAGCTTAAAAACGAAATTCGGAATTGAGAGAGGAACAGAAACTAATATTCACTGGATGGTCATATACCTTTTCACCGCTATATGGGGTAAAATCACACAGTGTAGCTTTAAAACAGATACAGGTGTTTAATAAATAAGATGCATCTTTTTGTATAGAAATACAACACACAATGTAGTGCAACTGTTCAGTAAATTCGCCCTAGATGCTTTATCCTCTAAATGCTTTTGTGTCTCACCTTGCAGACACATTGGTGGTGAAGTTGGCACAGTTGTGGGAATACATGAGCTTGGTAGTGCCAGTGATGTCTTCCCACTGAGCTGGAGCGGTGCCACCTGCAGAAGGTTTACATTTTTTTTATAAATTCCTTTTATTTTTCAACCAACACCATCTGGAATGAACTTGCTGAGTCTATCTTTATCCCAGTGTCCCTCTCCAGGCAGGACACCAGTCCTGTTTCAGCCTTTTCCAAGCAGCCTGGCAGGACAGCTACATCAAATCTGGCTGAGGCTGGAAAAGACTGGCGTTCAAGGCAATCTTCCTTTCTCCCAAACACAAATATCAATTTCAGAAAAATGTTTTCTTTGAAATATATCAGAACCGGACTGTACCAATAACACTGCAGAGGAGGCGGAGGCTAGTAGTGTCTCCTTCGCGGCATCACGTGCACTCTCTCTCAAGATGGAGGTAAAGGGATACGCAGCCCAATTGGTCAATGGGAATTTGCGTCGACGAGGCTCTACTGTCACAACAGGACTGAATGTGGCCTGGTTTCCTAATTGCCGAGTCAGCAGCTCATCAGGGATTGGCTGGGCCTGGATAGAGACAAGAGAAGAAAAAGACACAAAGATTCATAAATCAGTTATTCCTCAGATCTTGAATTTATGCTCCAACCTTGAAACAATATTTTTAATTAATATATTTATAATAATAATAATAATTTTGTATAATCAATTTTATAATTATGATCTTATTTTTGACATAAGATTATAATTATGGTTTATTTTTAAATAAACGTTTTCCTCTACAATACATAATTGTCAACTTCATTATCAAAGGTAAAAAAGAAAGTTGCACTCATAATCAATATCAGCTTTACTGTCAATCTCTCTACATTGTGAAAACTCACCTGTAGGCCAAGTCGGACCCTCTTCAGTGACCGTCGTGTCGGGGAAAATGGCCTGGACCTGGGGCACTGAGCTTACTCATCAGCTGACCTCCCTCTGGGCCAATAAGATCGCTCTCCTGTTGGACACGTGACACCACAGCAAAGTAAAGAGGGAAGTCTGTGGAGATTATGCGCGGATTCTTTCCTTCTCCAGCTCCTCCTGATTTTCCAGATCTGATGAAGGCCACCAGAGAAAACAAGGTCATAAGGTCAGTCTTACAGAAATAATTGTGGGGGAAATGTAAAGTGATAGGTAATCTATCTTTTAGTACCTCCTGCTACATTACTGAAAGAGAAAATAACTCTTTTCTCTTTGCGATTATGGAAATTCCTCTTAGTGAAACATAAAACTTACCTTCATCCATTCCATTGAGGATGGTCTCCAGAACATCATCGCCATAGCGATTCCGATGCTCTTTCCATACGGAGCCATTCTCACTTCGCAGAACCACTAGTTCCCGATCACCTCGGCTCAAGGAAGCGAAATGAGGGATCTCCACTATCACTGGCCTGAAGGGAATGATGGGAAAGTGCAAAAGCTTTGGTTGAAATATCTTTATTTGACAACATGACTCAATTAAGAATGATTAATTCAGAATGAAGAATGGACTTTCTCAATTCTGCCTTTCTCAGGCTACATCTACATGAATCCAGATACATTTTAAAGTTTTTTTTAAAGGGTTTTAGTTTTAAAAACCTGCACACAATAGTTGTTTGTCCACACTAAAATTATCTTAAAGGTTCTAAATGTAACTTTTTTTAAAACGAATCCCTTTTTTAAGGGGTTGTAATCACACATTACAATGATCCACTTGTCGGGTTTTGATATTACCTCTGAAGGCCAGTAACTTTTATTTTATGTACTAAATCTACTGTCTAACGTCACTCATCCCACTACTAACATATTGTTTACAATTAGAGCCAGACCGATATATCGGCAGGCCGATATTATCGGCCAATATTAGGCCTTTTCCAAACTATCGGTATCCGCAGTTATAATGGCCGATAAAAGGAATATTTCAAAAATAAATTAAAAACTGACGAAACACGCTTGAACCATGCCATGAGTGTTGGGGTTGTATAGTTATTCCACCAGAGGGCACTCTACACAGTCCCTGTTGGCAACACTCATTGAGTTGGTCACGAGACATACATTGCTTGAATAATAACAATTAAAAGAACATCCCCATCAGTTCTCAACTGTTAAAAAAACTGTTAAATAAGCCGAGAATTAGCTACAGTGTTGTTGACTGACTGTCCTTTTAACTTTTGACAATGTGACTGAAGTATTTCTTTAATAGAGCGTGACAGTTATAGCAATGAGACATATCATCTCTCCTTGGCCTGTTATATTGAAAATGTATGTTTTACAATTTGCAGTATGACATAATCCATTGCTAAATTATGGCTCATCATAGACTAGCTAACCACAAAGCTAGCTAATGCCACTATCATCAGTCTGTTCTGTTGTGACAATAAAAGAAACAAGTTTCTTTTTAAAATGCATTATCAATTATTTTAGTTAAAACTCATAAATAACTACAAATAACTAATGTTAGGGAAATCTGTTACTGTTTTGTTGCGCGTTTCAAAAAAAAAAAAAAATACCGGCCGATATATCGGATTTTAAAACCCACAAATATTTGGGGCCGCTAAAAAATCCAAATAGAACCTTTAATGCATAAGTAAAATGTGATAAAAGCTTAGAGATGACACCAGACAAAATAAAGTTATCGAGTTAATTTACTAGCTAAAAAAAACTACTATAAAACTAGATTGTTTTATTAGCAAAATATCCCACCACTTACTGGTGCATCCAGGTCACACTCAAAATCTCTATTCCATGCATGGTCTAAATTGCAATTGCCCTCAAGTTTTGCCACAGGACAGCAATCGCAAGTAAATTTTTATTGGCATTTTGTTTTTGGAATGTAATATGAAGATACACAGCACATGTCACTATAACTGTAGATATCTATTGCTAAAATAAGAACATGCATCATCGTTTCCGAATACCTCCGTGTTCACAGTCCACAATACAATGTCAAAACGAGTTTTCAAATTAATCCACTTGTGAGAGCATCTTCAAAAAGCTGTTTTTGTGGACAAAAATGTACAGAAAAAGATGCATTTTCAAATGTATCCGCATTGATGTAGGCGTAGCCTCAATACTACTAAAAGAATCATTCATGGTACCACAACTAGAACAGCAAGCAATTGCCATCCTTATTGCACAAGCACACACACTTACCCTGAGAAACTGCATACTGGAAGGCCCTAGAGAGATAATACGAGATGCCAGTCCCTCTCCCTCCACTAGAGGAGGTGGGGTGGTGAGTTTCTGCGGTTTGACCAGACGGCACGTGATGCGTGTGGGTGCGGCGCAGGTGCGTGGTGGGATGATCACACGCAGACCATTATGCCTGCTGCCCCGCATGGACCCGCCTCTTGCATCCACCATGAAACTGACCAGAAACCTGTCAAACAACCAGTCGGTGAGCAAAGCAGGCACAATGAATTTTCAAACAACCGGAAGCCCAGTATTAATCTAAAACCTCCTTAAAAAAGAGCCTACTCCTGACACAAGATGACAGTGAAGACAGGTATAAAAATAAGCTTTTATGACCAACAGATAAATACGGAGATAAAAGCGGTGAGAAGTGTTCGTAACGTCTGTTTACTGGATTTGTTTAGGATGAATGTGAATTATGTGCACTGACCCAGTGTGGATGGGGCTGGCCACTGGGCTAACGTTGTCTGAGGTCTTGTGGCTGGACTACTGGGGATTAGAGAGTCCTCGTCATACTCCTTTGGCAAAGGGACAGGTGTGTGCTGCAGACACACAGGAGTAGCACAGACCACACAGACACAAAAGACACACACAAACAGAGGTACAATGACAGCTTTACTGAGCGTAAAAGTGAGAAAAGTTCAACGCTGCTTGGATAACCAGGTTATAGCAGCTGGTCAAACTGTTTAGAAATAGTTTGAAGCTTCTTCCAGCTTAGCCAAACTGGTTTACCAGTCCTAACCAGCTTTAAAAAAAGGTTTACCAGGTTAGCACGAGTGCTTCTCAACCAGCAAACTTTCAGGTGGGCCTTAAAATTACTTTAATGGGTCAGTGACACGAGAAATCCAATTTGCCTTGATCTTTTGAAATATAAGCGTTATATCATTCTCATTATGAACAAAAGCATTTCATTCAAGCCAACCTCCAAAAATGGCTCATTTGGATATTGTGGGATTTGTGACGTCACATGGCCTCCAGAGCAAGACATTAACGAATAATTTTATATCATCGCACCATAGGCTTACCCACTTGCATTCACTCGCTTAAGAGCTGACATTGGCATACACTGTATGTGAGCGTGTGTTGCATTGAGTCGAAAGCACACAGAACCCATTATAATCACTGATGCTGTCTGACACTGGATACAGATGTGCGTTACTCTAAACACTGAGTCTGTCGACATGAGGAAGAGTGACGAACGTTGTTGCTTTGTATGCATTCTGCTTAAACAGCTTTTGCATCTGTAAAGGCTTCCAGAAGGATCCAAGCGTCAGGAAACAAGTGGACGGTTTCATTTAATGGCGTCCTAGATCGCATCTGAGGATTATGTTTGTTCGGAGCATTTTGTTTTGTCAAAGAGGCCTAACTGAAGCAGCAACTGTATCGGATCTGACAGCAGCTGCATCACAAACCATAAGTAAATGATTTCATGAAGCTTTGTCTGTAAATGACGGTTTTATACGGCTAAATGTTTTACAAAGCACTTACACGTGCAAATTTCCTATGCAAGGACCTTATCCAATCATAACACTGATCATTTACTGAACTAGCCTTAAAGGAGCTGTCCTTTAAAACTGAAAGTTTCAGACAGGGTAAAAATAAAAATAATAATTATGTAGTTATGCAAAGCACTAAAATATTGTGTTCGGTTATTCCTTAATCTTTATCCAGTAAATCCTGAATCAGTGAATGAAAAAGTCATGTGAATTCATTGGTCAAAAGACTAGGAACCCTGCATAACATTAAGTACTTAAAACCTCTAGAACACAACATTTTTACTATTTAATTTTTTTTTTTGAATTAACAGAAACAAGAAGTGCCAATAGATTAAAATACATTTTGAAAAACACATTGAGGGCAAAGGGGGCCTTCAAATATTGTTTTGGAGTCAAAAAGTTTGAGAACTGCTGGCTTAGACTAACAAATACAAATATTTGACCATTTAGATAACACCAGACCTGGATTTTTCAGAAAGGAACATTTCTCTATTTCAACACATAAAGCAGAAGTACAATACCTGGTCCAACATGACAGTTTCAGGTGATACACATGGAATTCTGGGAATTGCGGGTGAGTAAGGTCTAGAGAGAATGGAAGGAAATAGTTGTAATCTGACGACTTTATTTCAAGTAAAAATGTATTCTGTTCTAGCATCTTAGCCAAAGGACACAATCTTTGCATTGTGCCCGTGACCTACGTTGTGCCCATCCCGCTTCTCAAAATCCCTCAGGGTTTTCTTGGGGACAGAAAATCATCATCCTGGTCTTTTAGGTCATCCAGCTTCAAAGAGCGAGCCCCATCCATCCCGAGAAGTTCGTCACCTGACATGCAGCACAAAATATGTCACAGACAATGATGTAGGAGGTTTGCAGGAAAAAAGTCTGATTAAGAGAAAGGAAGGAAAGCTCAGAAGTCATTTCAGCATTCACAATCCATCATTCCCGGTTCTAGCACAAACAAGAGCCTTCACTCATTCACCAAGTCCAAGCAATGAAGTCATACACACAGAGAGCCAATGAAAAACGAAGAAATCAAGAAATTCGGTAAGATTGGTCATTGTATGTATTGGTTACTGAGGTGGACATGCCCGGTAGTGCAGAGAAGATCACACTTAATCTGCATGGGAGAGGTTATTTGAGGTTATTGTAGTAGGGGCTTAATCACAGGTGTTCAGAGACGCGTAAAATATACACCGTGTCATTTTGGAGCCCTCTGCTGAGTCAAATAATCATCATCAATTAGTAAAATTATTCACTCCCAGTGTGACTCCCTTAGTGTTTGGATAAAGAGAACCTCATCTATGGGTGTTCCTTCAACTACGGGCTCTACGGGGTCCCAGCGGTTGATTTTTATCAAAAACAAACACATTTTTAATGTTTTTTTCATGTCTTCATTATTTATTTTTGATAGTTTCCCAATACCTTGCTTTTATGTATAACTTTTATAGTTTTACCTGTTTTTCAAAATATGAAAATCCTGTATATATATATATATATATATATTTATATATATTATACAGTATATACATATATATTATATACAGTATATACAGTATATATATATATATATATATATATATACACAACCACAAAATACAAAAATGTTAATAACAAATGAATAAAATAATAATACAATATTAATATGAGACCTGTGTCTCAAAATATCAGTATAAAAAACAACGGATACACAAATAAACACATTAAATGATCTAATATAATATAATATATATATAATAAATATAAAAAATATAATATAATATAATAAATATAATAAATATAATAAATATAATAAATATATAATTATATTATAAATAATAAATAATATAATATAATATAATATAATATAATATAATATAATATAATATAATATAATATAATATAATATAATATAATATAATATAATATAATATGTGATGGAAACTCACAAAAAATATGTGAATTCTCCTGTGATGCCAGTCTTACCTCTTTTGGAAATTGTTGTGAAAAGTATGTTTTAAGCCAAAAATACCCATAGTTGAAGAAACACCCTGGCACAAACAGTGTATAAGTAATTTCAGATGCAGTCCTGTTAATGATGGATCCACAAACACGTTACTGTCAGTAAAGGAAAAGAAACATCACGACCACACAATAATGAAAGGCCAACGCCGTAGTAAGACAAAGCGAAATGTCAAAAATAGAGATCAGTTAAAGAGACTTTAGGGTCAGAGACAAGTATGAGAGTGCTTGAAATGGAGGTACACGTTTCATGAACCACTGAGTACTGGACAACCAAGCCAGAAAGTGGGAGACACTCCTACCTAATGTTAGCTGAGCAACTCCTACAGCAGGAAGGAAGAAGGAACATTTCAGGCTGGCGATGCTACCGTAGTAGATTTACAGTAGGTTTAGAATATCATGAAATACTTGCTTTTGCTTTTTCATTCCATTAAAGTCCTAAATAAATGGAAATTTATCAATCATCTATCAGAAGAAACAAACACATATAATGATAAGAGCCAATTAAGCTTAAGAGGATAGATCAATGAAAAATGGAAGTGTTTTAATCATTCTTTCCAAACTTTATTTCTTTCATATCCTTAAAACACATAAGGAAATGTTCATTAGAATGTCCAAGCTGTTCTTTTCCTTACATTGAAATTGGATAGAGATCAATGGCTGCCAAGCATCAGACATTAAAGCACAATAAAAGTGGTCCATTTAAATCAGAGCAGAATGCTCTTTGTGATATGCTGGTTTGAGAATATGCGAAATAAGCAATAGGTCTAAGATTATGGAGTTTAAATATTGTTTTATGGTTGCAAACTTTATACATAGCCCAAATGCACAGTAAACATCTGTTAATAATGAAGAAGGATCTTTATTTTTATTTGCTTATGGATAAAAATAAGTTTGAGATACCTTTGCAGCATTAACAAACATCCCAAAGTCCACACTGATGAGAGCGCTGTTTAAACAAATATGTAAATATGTGGTTTTTAATGGTTTTAGTTTCATGATAATAACCCTGGTCATCATTCCGTTTCGTTTTATGGAAAAGAACAGCTTGGATCCTGCTAAATAACTGCCAAAAGCCTCAAAAGACATGGATGATGACATTTTATTTAATTTACACTGCTGATCTTTCATGTGTAAAATACATGGTGCAGTCAAGTAAGTAATCTTTGAGTGTGATATCATCTCTAATCTTTAGTTCACTTCAGACTGTAACTTTTGGGATATGACACACCAAACCATCTGCCAACTGGCTCATGTTTTTAATTGAGAGTCTAGCACTGGTACTGGAACCTTGTCACAGCAGCTGAGAATCAGCGTTTAAATGTGGTATTTACTGGCAGTATGATCCTTGAGGCTAAATCCAATACCGGTATGTGTCACACGTACGCACCTTCATCTTCTGACACATCCAGTATTTCATCCACCGTTCTCTGGGAAACTCATGCGATGCTTCTCAGTGGTGATCTGAGGGATAGAGAGGGAATATATGATCAAGTCAAGATGGCAAATGTAGTACAATTCACAGAAGACGACCAGATTGACAAGAGATGAAAGATGACGTAATAAAAGCCACAAATCAAGCTTTGAAGATTACAATCTCATACTGAGATAAGATAAAGTTCATGAGGACGCAAACGACTCTCACCACAGATACAGATTCCTCAGTCACCAGTTTGAGCACATCAATGACAGAGATGTAGCCTAGCCGCTTAGCGATACCCAGGGGTGACGTCCCATTCTGCCACAGATAACACAGTCAGGTTACCAAATCTCACATCTGTATCTAATAATATTCTATCTCTCTGATGTGGTGCGAAAGGAATATATACAGTATATAAAATATCAAGTAATGCAATGTAAACAATCATTGTAGAAAATATTGAAATAAACAATATATAATATAACATAATACTAAATATACTTTTTAGGGCCACTATATGCTAGCCATGCTGCTCTAGATAAATAGTAGTAATGTATACCTATTTTATGGTGAGAAGAATTGTCATATTTCCAATATGGGGGTAGGGGGTCAGCTCACAGTGGTGATCTCATTAGGTAGTGCTCCATGTTTCAACAGCAGGGTGACGATGTCTGTATGACCCTGCTGGGCTGCTTGATGTAAAGGAGTGTATCCCAACTGGAAAAGAAAGATGGGGGAGAATGAGAGAGCAAAGGTACATATTAATAGTGAAAAGTGTACAAAAAAGGTGCCTGTGTACAGTATATCCAGATGTAGCACTTACCCTGGTCTTGCTGTTAACCTGTGCTTGCAGCTGGAGTAAGAACTTCACCATCTTTATATTCCCATAGTGGCACGCCACATGTAAGGGTGTGTAGCCCATCTGAGAGAGAGATAGAGATTAAAAAGGGTGAGAAAGAAAAGAAAAAGCAAGTGGACAGCTAAATGGGTAGGTTCCAGTGCACATAGATGATCAATGCCAGTTAACATTACAACACTTCAGGCCCTAATATTTAGAGACTAAATGATTTAATGGGGTAAAGAATGGATTAGGAAAAGGTTAAAGTCACTCACTGTGAATTTTAGCACACATCACAATATTTAGTAGCCGTGTTTGCTAAACAAGCATTATTATTACTATTGCTGATACGGTTAGGGGTTTCGTTTTTTCAGACAAACCACAAATATTAACGCTACATATACAAATGACACCTAAAGCTTAGCAGCTTACATTGAAGGAGGGATCTGAGCCATATTTAGGTACCCGCTCTGGTAACAAAACTCTCTGAGCATCTTAGCAACTGGATGGCAACATTAAAAAAAAACTCAGAACAAAATAGCAACTGCAAAACATCAACAGTAAAAAAAAACTCCTTAATGACTTTATAACAACACCTTAGGCCCCATCCGCACTAATGCATTTTTGTTTACAAACTGAGAATTAAAATGAATACGAATCGCTGTCCACACCAGTGTTTTATCTGTCGTATTAGAATCGATCTCGGTCCACATTAAAACGACTGAAAACGCGGATCACGTGACCATTCACCAACACTGGGCATGCTCGTGCCAGTCTAAACGGTGGCTGACGAATCAGGGAAGGACACGTCATGACTGATGACACCCAATCATAGAGCCGAGCGTGAGCCTCTGGGTCATCGTTTCTAAAATCCTTCGGTTTGTTCCGTCTTCACTAAGGCTATGTTTACACGGAAACGATTCTGAAGATAAAACGCAAAAGTGGCGTTCGCTGATCACTTTTTATTCTGCGTTTCAGACGAGCGTTTTGTGTGGGAAATCCGAGTGCAAATGGGGACGCAAAAGTGTGTGATATTCAATGTAGAATGCACTCCAGGCGGCTAGGAGTGCAGTACTAGAACAACACAAAGTCCACGCGCCTGCGTACAACCTTCACTGTCAAGCAGACTTTTGCGTTTTACCGTTTAAGCGAAAACGCAGTAGTGTGGACGGGGCCTTAGTGACTGTATAACAACATCTTAGTGATTGCATAACAACGCCCAGAAAATCAGGACACTTCATTAACCGCACAGCAACACCCTAAAAAACAATCAGAAAACCTTAGCAACTGCCTAACCATATCGAAACACTAAGCAACTCTATAGAAACAACCCTAAAACATTCAGAACATCTTAGCCTTCACATAGCATGACCCTAAAAATAGCCAAATCATAGCATGGGGTGACAAGGTTTGTCCTGGCCAAACCCACTCATATTTTCTTCAGATAATGTGAAGATTTGGTTTTGTTTGTCGATTTTAGCACTAGGATAGTCTACATTACACAGGGCATTGGGGTCTAAATTCTAGGACATTCTACAGATGGCACTGCTGTGTGTGTGTGTGTGCATTGAAGTGTCTTACCCTTGAGGCTGCATAGACCGAAGCACCCTGCTTCACCAGCATGTCTGCAATGCCCACATGCCCTTCCTGAGCAACCAGGTGCAGAGGTGTCAGTCCATTCTGCACACACACACACACACACACACACACACACACACACACACACACACACACACACACACACACACACACACACACACACACACACACACACACACACACACACACACACACACACAAAGGATGTCAGATAGATATTAAATGCATTTCTTCCCATTTCCTCGTTTCATTCTTCAAACACGTCCTCAATCTTCTATAGCTTTCTGTTTATTTTTCTCTCAAAGAACTCTAGCAAATACCTATTAATCAAAGCTTAAACACAGTATCACCTTGTTGCCCAGGTTCACATTGGCTTGCTTCTGAAATAAGAAGAGCCACCATGTCAGGTTGCCCTTCCTGTGACGCCAAGTGAAGCGGGGTGATGCCCTGTAGTGACTCTGAGTTGGCATTAGCTCCATACTGCAGCAGACTGCTCGCCACTTCCAGTTGGTTCTGTTTGGCTGCAATATGCAAGGCTGTGTAGCCGTTCTGTAAAAGGAGGAAAGTAAAAGTGACCTTTTTCTTTCTTAAACTGCTTTTAAAAGACTGAAATAGACTGCTACCCCTAACGTCACAACTCAGAATAGTCACCCGCCAAGATCTTCTAAGAGTAAGGTGTATATGTGTTTCTTAGCTCTCGCCGTGCTGTGTGGAGAGCCGCCCTTGCTGACCAGCAGCTTGACAACATCAAGGTTGTTGTGATGGACGGCCACGTGCAGAGGGGTCAAGCCATTCTGAGAGGGGAGAGAGGAAGCACATGGCCTCAGTCAGCTAGCACTGACTGTCGTCTGATATTAGAAGATGAGTACTGAGATATCAGATGTATTATCAGATGAATTACCTTTCCGGCTGCATTGGGATTGGCCCCTCTTTCCAAAAGCAGCTCCGCTACATCCACTTTCCCATATTTACATGCTACATGAAGAAGGGGTAAATCCTTTCTGTAAGAAAACGCAGATAAACATACTGAGAGTAAATTACCCTTTGTTAGGCTCCACCCTGTGTTACTGTTGCTACCATATTTTTTAATAAGAATTTCTATAAAACACACAGACTTCAACGGACACCAAGAGTTTCTAAAGTATGATTGGTCGGTAGCATTTTAAAGTCTCTGTGAAATCAAAATCGTAATCTTTAATCAAAATAACCTCCCCTCACTCTTGCAACGAAATCTCACCTCTTCTCTAATAGCTTGTTTACTGAAGTGAGGGCGGTACAACCTGTCACTGACATGAGATCACATCAATAGCAAACCATAACGATCCAACAATTCAATCAATACACAAAATCAAGTCCCGCCCTACATTTTTGTCTTGTTTGAGAAGCTGTTTCACACAGATATATGTAGGGTTGGGTATCGAAATCGAGTATCGATTTGGAACCGGGACTAACTTTTTGTTTTTCCCGGAATCAGTTCAAAAAGTTAAAATTTCGATTCCTAGTTTCGATATATTCACAGTCGATTCGACCGAAGAAGAAACCGCTGAACAACACCAACGAAGAAGCGTCTACCGGAAGTGTTGGCATAACCGTGCGAGTCGAACATGAGTAGCTTACGTCGGCGGTCCAAAGTGTGGCTTCACTTTCTAAAAATAACGAAATCTTTGCAAAATGCAACATTTGTGACAGAAGGAGTATTTCCTACAGAAAGAAGTATTTCCTTCAGAAAGACAGTTGGTTAGCAAGGTTAGCTAAACTTTTTTTGACCCTGCCTCTTAAAAGAATCGGAATCGAGAAATCGTTAGGAACTGGAATCGAAACAAGGAATCGGAATCGGAATCAGAATCGTTCAAATTCAAACGATACCCAACCCTAGATATATGTCACAATAGGGAAGAAAAGACTATTGCAACTTCCGTTTCATGCCGACTTTAAGGTGGGGTTTAGTTTTAGAGGTTAATTGAGAGGAGAGAACCTTGGTCATTTTGGTTTGTTGGGCATTCCTGTCGAGCAGGATGCGTGTGGTTTGGGCGTGTCCCTCGCGGGCAGCGATGTGCAAAGGGGTGTGGCCTGCCGTGGTGGCCGAGTCTGGATTTGCCTTATGTTCCAAGAGCTGCTTCACCAACTCCTTATGTCCCATTCGAGCGGCACAGTGCAAGGGGGTTTGATCATCCTGTGAAAGGACAGAGAGAGATAGAGGAACCTTGAGATTTTAAAACAAAAGATAAATGAAGATAAAACAGTGTGATTGGCATACCTTCGCTTTGGCATCCACCTGTGCATTGTTCTGTAGCAGGAACTGAGCCACCTCACAGTGCCCCGCTCTGGCAGCCATGTGCAAAGGGGTTTCCACTTTCTACAATGGCACATTTTAATACAGTCACACAAATTTAGTTCTGAAAAGAAAACTGTGATTACTGCCACCATCGCTGCTAAAGACATTAGCCGGTTTGTAAAGCAGAACAGCAATGCTTTGGGATTTCAAATGTTCAGTATATCTGGGGTGCCAAACAAATACACTGTTCTTACCACATTTAGAAGCGTTGGGTGAAGCTCCTCTCTGAAGAAGACTCTTCACTATATTGAGATGCCCCATGAATGCAGCCACATGAAGTGGGGTCAGACCCGAACTAAGAGACAAGAACATGCATTTTCGTACTTTAAGACTTAAAGTGTGTTTAAGGGTACTGTTATTCAATTGAAAGATTTTACAATTTAAATTAACTTTTACAATTTAAAAGAATTACTCTCATTTAACTATATTTCAAAATGAAATTTATTCCTGTGATGGCAAAGCTAAATTTAAAGCAGCCATTACTCCAGTGCTCGGTGTCACATGAACCTTCAGAAACCATTCTAATATACAGATTTAGTGCTCAAGAAACATTTGTATTTAATTAAATGTTGAAAACAACTGCTTAATATTTTCGTGGAAACCATAATCCATTTCTTTTCAGGATTCTTGATCTGAACTCTTTCTCCAAAAGAACAGCCTTTATTATCAATATTTTTACTGTTTTTACTATATATATATATATATATATATATACATATATATATATATATATATATATATTAGGGCTGTCAAATGATTAATCACATCCAAAAAGTTTTTGTTTACATAATATATGTGGGTGCACTGTGTATAATTATTTTGTATATATATAAATACAACACACATGCATGTATATTTAAGAAAAAATATTATATATTTTTTTATATAAAAAAAATATTAAACAAAAACTTTTATTTTGGATGTGATTAATCATGATTAATCATTTGACAGCCTTATATATATATATATATATATATATATATATATATATATATATATATATATATATATATATATATATATATATATATATATATATATATATATATTTATTTATTTATATAATATTTATTAACTTTAAATTTTTCTAACAGTAGTGTATATTGTTAATATATTCTTGTCCAAAAGTAATGGTGAAAAAGTAATTGCTCGTTCCTTTATAGTCTTTCTATTTTCTACATGGGTCAAGATAAAGGAGTAGAAGTTGCAAAGTGAACAGAGGTTATCCATCAAAGTGACAGCCAGAGAGTAAACTGACCTCAGTCACGGCCTCCAGAGATGCTGAGTGCTTCAGCAGAAGGTCCATGGACCGCATGTGGTTCTTCTTGCAGGCAATGTGCAATGGAGTGAATCCATTCTAAAAAGATACACCAAAAAATCAATTAATACATTCACAGTGTGCACCTGTACAATTAATACGGCACTAAATATCATATATATATATATATATATATATATATATCTAATTGGTTCTATTTATTCAATTTAGCTATTTGTTTTACTGATGGTAACTCAGGGTTGTCGTCACATTAAAGAAAGTAGTTCACTTTAAAGAAAACTTCAGATGATAATTTACTCACCTCACATGTCATCCAAGATGTCCATGTCTTCCTTTCTTCAGTCGAAAAGAAATTAAGGTTTTTGATGAAAACATTCCAGGATTTTTCTCCATTTAATGCACTTTACTGGTAACCAAACGAGTTCAAGGTCCAAAAGACAGTTTCAGTGCAAACTGCAAAAGTGTTCAAAGGGCTTTAAAATCGACACGCAGATGATGAACAAGGGTCCTAATTAAGTGAAACGATCGCTCATTTAAAAAAAAAAAAGTTTTATAAGCTCAAATGCTCGCCTTGCTCTTTTTCCAAGTCAATTTGTACATTTCGTTCGCTGAATGAACCAAATAACTTGGAAAAAGATTTGTTCATTTTGATGACAGAGTTCGAACAGGAGAGTCACGAACGCATCACAGAACAGAGCAAGCCGAGCATTTGAGCTTATAAAACTTTCGATTTTGAAAATCGTTTCACTTGATATGACCCTTATTCATCGTCTGGAATCGTTTAAAGCCCTTTGAACAGTTTGCAGTTTGCACTGAAACTGTCTTTTGGACCTTGAACCGTTTGGTGCCCAAGTGAGTCCATTATATGTCGAAAATCCTGGAATCTTTTCATCAAAGCCTAATTTCTTTTCAACTGAAAAAGAAAAACATGGACATCTTGGATGACATGGGGTGAGTAAATTATCAGCAAAAGTTTTTTTTTAAGTGAACTACTCCTTTAACTGGCAATATTAATCAAAAGAGATAAAAAAGACAGGGTGGAAAAAGCAGAGAGAAGAGAAAAGACTAGATGCACTAACCAGAGCGCGGGCATTAGCTTTTGCCCCCTTGTCCAACAGCACCTTGACCATGCGGTGGTGCCCACAGTGTGCTGCAACATGCAGCGGGGTCAGGTGGTCGAGGGTGATGTCATCGATCTCTGCGTTGTATTGCAGCAGCTGCCTCACGCAGTCCATGTGATCGCCCTGTGCTGCCATGTGGATGGGAGATAGACCATTCTACAAGGGGGAACACATTATTATCAACTGATAAGCATGATTACACCAATAATGCAAAAAATCTGTTACAGTCCCTCTAGTAGTATAGATTGGCCACCTTGGTCTTGGCCTGAATGGGAGCGCCCTGGTCTAGCAGGATCTCCACCACACGTACATGACCGTTCCTGGCTGCACAATGCAGTGGCGTCAGCTCATCCTGCAGATAAGAATACGCATTTCTAGAAATTGACCAGCCATGTTTTAATGTATCCCACATGAGCTGCATTTTCTGTCCTTATTCATGGACGCATTACAGTATACCATTAAAACAGCAAGTGGTCACAAAGAGAGAAACACCTGTTTACCACGAAGGAAGTAAAATAGGTCATTCTGAGGAATTAGATAGAGTTCGGATTTTTCATCTTCGCCAGCACATAATGTCACTGTGAGATGTGATTACGGCTGTATACAAGCAGGTTGACTATTAGATTATACAGGTCTATATTCTGACCTATTAAGCGATGCTGCATTTTATGAAATATGTATTTTTTTATGAACATACATACCGGTCAAAAGTTTAAGATTGGTAAGATTTTTTATGTTTTTAAAAGAAGTCTCTTCTGCTCACCAAGGCTGCAATTTTTTGATAAAAAAATACACAAAAAACACAGTAATATTGTGAAATATTATGACAATTTAAAATGACTTTTTTATGTTAATATATATTAAAATGTAATTTATTCCTCTGAAAAAAAGCTGAATTTTCAGCATCATTACTCCAGTCTTCAGTGTCACATGATCCTTCACAAATCACTCTAATATGATGATTTTATGCTCCAAAAACATGTATGATTATTATCCATGTTGAAAACAGTTTTTTACATTTTTATTTCAGGATTCTTTGATGAATAGAAAGTTCAAAGAACAGCATTAATTTAATTAGAATCTTTTTAACATTATAAATGTCTTTACTGTAACTTTTCATCAATGTAACTCATCCTTGATGAATAGAAGTATTGATTTCTTATTTATTTCCCCCAAAAATAAAATACAAATTCTTACTGACCCCAAACTTTTTAAAGGGTAGTGTTTAATGTAACAAAACCTTTTTCATTTCAGATAAAAGCTGTTCTTTTGAACTTTCAATTCATCAAAGAATCCTGAAATAAAACAGTAAAAAACTGTTTTTAACATGGATAATAATCATACATGTTTTTGGAGCATAAAATCATCATATTACAGAGATTTGTGAAGGATCATGTGACACTGAAGACTGGAGTAATGATGCTGAAAATTCAGCTTTTTTTCAGAGGAATAAATTACATTTTAATATATATATTAACATAAAAAAGTCATTTTAAATTGTCATAATATTTCACAATATTACGATGTTTTTTGTGTATTTTTTATCAAAAAATTGCAGCCTTGGTGAACAGAAGAGACTTCTTTAAAAACATAAAAGATCTTACCGACCTTAAACTTTTGACCAGTAGTGTGTGTATAAATATTATTTTTTTTACTATTTTTAATATTCTATTTATTGATTTATTAATATTTAATTATTTCAATTTAGCTTTACTTTAAATTTATTTCACTTTTAGCTTAATTTGTAATTTTAGTACTTCAATTCAATTTATGAAAATGACATTAAAATAGCTTTAGTTTTAGTAAACAATAACAACACTGCAAACTGCAGACCATGCGATTACTGAAAATAATTTGCACATCACTAATGGATTCTGTACTGTACCTTTGTCTTGGCATCTATCTGAGCTCCTCTGTCCAACAGAAGTCGCACCATAATAACATTCCCCCTCCTGGAAGCGATATGTATTGGCGTGATGCCATTCTGCAAGAGAAAATGAGTAAAAATGAAAATTCATGTAATCATTATGTAGCAGCAGGAAGCAGCATTTCACATGAGAGTTGAACTGACCTTCGGTGTGAAGTTCACGTTGGCTCTTCTGTTTAACAAAAGCTGTGCAACACTGAGATTCTCATAATGGGCTGCGATGTGGAGGGGAGTAAAGCCAGTCTACGGAAAAGAGTGTAACATTTCGTTGAATCAGTATATGTATAAAACAGTAACACCTACGCTGACAGATTTTTAAACAAACTCAGTACTGTTTATCTTGTCACATAGTCATCTCTGCAATTACAAGCCAAGAGCGGCTGCACTGAGCTCTGTGAGTCATGATGCGTAATCCCGCTCGTGGTGAGATAAAACCTTTCAGTTGTGTACAAACGCACATACTTTGCTGAGGACGTCTGGGTTTGGGTCGTTCTGCAGCAGTACAGCAGCAGTGCGCTGTGTCGTCGATTGCGTGCTGCGATGTGCAGGGCAGGCAGACGCACTTTGCCCTTGGTGCCGTAGTTTATAAGGAGGGCCACCACGTTCTCGTGACCCTGTTGAAGAGCTACCGCCAAAGGAGTAAGAGCCATCCTGGGAGATGAAATGGAGAGTTGTAGGTTCATTTGGGTTTTATTTCTGCTGAGTTTGATTATAAAGTGTCACTCACCTCTGGTTGGAAGACTCTGATTGGCTCCATGTTCAAAGTAGATATTTCACCACTTCCAGGTGGTTCTCCCTGTGCTGCCATGTACAGGGGACTGAAACCTTTCTGCAAAACACAAACACAACAAAGAACAAATGAATTAAGCTTTTCATCAACACAATTCTGCGTTTGCTGATTCATGTCTCTGAGGCTCAGACCAGCAACCTGAGACTGGGCATTGACGTTGGCACCATAATTGATCGAGTTCTGCAACCACTTTCTCCTTGACCGGCCAGAGCAGCAAATATGAAGGGCGGTATTCCCTTTCTGCAAAATAATAGTCATGTAAAAATAATAAAGAGAAAGACTTTTCAGACAAATAAAGACATTTATATATTGAATATTTTTTTATTTTGCTTTTTTTTTTGCTCATTGCACATTATTGTTTTTATCTGTCTGATTTTTATTTATTTATTTTAATCTTTTTTCATCTAAAATATCTAATACAGAATTTTGACCTGTGAAGCATTTTTACCTACATTTTATGTAAAAGGAGTTCTAGAAATAAACTGCATTATGATTTAATATAAATATTTATTTAATAAAAGTATTATTATTTGCTACCTGCTATTGTTAGTTCGGTTAGTCAGTGGGAGAGGACTTTCTCATTCTCCAGAATATTTCATTGGACAAAAAAGAATTATAAAGAAAGTTGAGATCAATATTTGGAGAGAAACTGCTAATTTTAATGTTAATGTTGTCAATTTTTAGAATTACCTGTCTTTATTAAATATACAATATGATAAATGTCAATGTTCAATAAGTAGTTATTTACTAAAAGAGATATTCAGAATAAATATTTATTCCACCAGGTAAAAGTTAATTCTTAAGTTAATTCTTAATTCTAAACCAAAGGTTGGTTCACCCAAAAATGAAAATGAAATCACCCTCATGTCATCTTTGGAACACAGTTTAAGATATTTTAGATTTAGTCAGAGAGCTTTCTATCCCTCCATTGAAAATGTGTGTACGGTATACTGTCCTTGTCCAGAAAGGAAATAATGACATCATCAAAGTAGTCCATGTGACATCAGTGGTTTAGTTAGAAATGTTCTGAAGCATTTAAAATACATTTTGGTCCAAAAATAACAAAAACTTTAACAAAGACTTTTTTCAGCATTGTATTCTCTTTCGGTTCTGTGCTTATCAGTTCCACAGTGACGTTGGTGACGGTGTTCCCTGGTTACCAGAGAACACGTCAGCAGCGTCTTACATCACCAGCATCACTGCGGACAGAACCGAAAGACAATACAATGTTTAATAAAGTCATAGTTTTTGGTTATTTTTGGACCAAAATGTATTTCCAATGCTTCAAAACTAACCCACTGATGTCACATGGACTACTTCTGATGATGTCTTTATTTCCTTTCTGGACAAGGACATTATACCGATACATACATTTTCAATGGAGGGTCAAAAGCTCTCGGACTAAATCTAAAATATCTTAAACTGTGTTCTAAAGATGTTTGGAGGTCTTCACGGGCTTGGAAGTCGACATAAGGGTGAGATCATTAATGATATAATTTTAATTTTGGATAAACTAACTCTTTAACTGTAGGCTAATGACTATTTTATGGTTGCCAAGCACATACTGTAGCAACTCAGCCAATCAGAATTTAAGGTGCAACCCAATTTGCATACTTAATATGCACTATTCTATGACATTTTAATATATGCGAGTAGTGTGTTCACACTGAAAATTAGAAAAAGTAACACTTTACATACCCGGATGATGCACTTAATATTATACACATTAAGATATTAGACACTTCATGCGCTCAACTGTCACAGCTTTAATTAAATTACAGATGCGGAGGGGCTATCAGACTCTGATGTTGAAAGACAGAATAACCTTATATAATCGCATACACTGCACAGTTGAGTTGAGTACATAGTGCATTATAAGTGCTTAGTGCACAGTGTGTCATTTGTGACACAACTTTAGAGTCAGGAAGCCTGACTGACTGAAGAAAGTAGATTTAGCTACCTTTGTGTTAGTCTCCAGGTCAATGCCATTGTGCAGCAGCTCCAGCACCATCTTAACATGACCTTCTTTGGAGGCCAAGTGCAACCCGTTAAGCCCATTCTGCGAATACAAGAGAAAACATTAGGTGCTGAAAAAGTCTAAAAAAACAACAACAACAAAAAACCCCACCCTGACACATCTCAAGTCTATCTCTTTATCTCCCCCATCTACCTGTCAAATGACTCGCTGAGCGTAGGGCAGCCTAAAAATAACACAGTGAAGCACATGACTGAGAAATCTACAGATCTGTGAAGCTCTCAGTAAACAGGGCTTGGAAAATGAGAAACAGCGGAGGAAACCAGACAAAAAGGCCGGGGCGAGGTAAAGGCTGATCGGAGAACGGCAAATGGTACAGTGTGTGCTTTAGAAGGGATGCAAGGTGTGTTGCCAGATTTGGCCATAGGGGGGCTCTGCTCTGCTGGTCTGACTGGAATCCCCTTCATACTGCAGTGTCACTCATCTCTAATGAGCTCGTACTGCAGCTGCACAGTGCATGCGCAGAGGAGAGGAAGACAGAATGCAGAAGGAGGGGTGCTTGCAGACGGTGGAGGAGCACTGATGAAAACCGCCACACGTGCCCACTTGACATTAATATTCTCTAGACGTGATTCATGATGTTTTAGGGAATATCACAGTATTTGTATGATATCAACATTATTGATACACATGCATAGATCGCAAAACTGAATCTTTCATTCTTCTAAAATGTATTCAGATAGAAACGTTATTTTTTTACATTATAATAATACAATATTTCTGTTTTTACTGTATTTTTTGTCAAATATATGGGGCCCTATCTTGCACCCAGTGCAATTGACTTTGTACACCGACGCATGTATGATTCCTATTTTGCAATTTGCACACGGCAAACTAGGGAATGAACTTGCGCTATTTGGCGGTTCAGCGCAAAAAAAGGAGGCTTGTTTCGGCGCAAACAATCCCTGGTGCTATTTTGCAGTTCCAGAAAACAATTGCGCCACTGATCCGAAAAAACCTAAAGTCAGTGGCGTGTTGCGTTACTTTCAGATCTTCCTTCCTTCTCTTGCGCCTCTTAAATAGTTTGCTGTGAGCTATTTCGTCAGTTAAACTAGTATAATTGCGTAGAGCTACGTCACATGTAGGCTCACTATTGGCCGACGCTGGTCGTGTGTGATGCGTGTGACAACAACAGATCAATACGCTGTTAAACTAGTAACCTGACTCCAGGCCCAGAGAGAAGGACATGAATAGTTGAAATAAAGTCGTTATTTTTGTTTGGGTTTTTTTTTTGCGCACAAAAAGTAGCCTGGGATGCCAGCCCGAACTCCACCCACAACATTTTTTGGACGGGAAGTTCGGTCTGGACTCGATCCATTGAGGAGTAATTATGATCAGGCAAACAATGTTCGCGCCAATCAAATTGCCAGGGCGGGCTTTATACAATGATGGACAGGTGATCTGCAAGGACGCAATCATCACGTTATCAAAGAGCGCTAACTGGTTTCCCTCAGAGATGTACATCTTGAGATGTAGAGATGTCAGAATTGAGATGTATAGATTCCGCTGTCACGTCTGTTTTGAAATAAATCGACAGCGCATTAATTTTAATAGACAAACAGAAAACTGCAATCAAGGCATTTGTCGATCGGAAAGATATTTTTGCCGTCCCACATGATTCGGGAAAAGTGTAACTTATCAGCTGGCTCTGACGGTCGCTAAGAAGATGGGACGTAATGAAAAGCCTGTGGTCGTTGTGGTTTCTCCTTTGGTCGCACTCATGAAGGAGTAAGTAAAAGAAGCAACACTCGTTATTTAACTTCTAAAATAAGTAAAGTTAGGCTACGTTCTGTATTTGACAACTGTATGCAAAGTAGCTGACTTACTGCGTTGCTCTGATTGGTTGTAGGTTTACCGACTATCCAATTGAGTGCAGAGTTGTTGTTTTTTCCTGGTTAGGTTAAGACTACGCCTCATAATCAAAGCCAGACGGAGGGGTTTCAGACTCATCTTCCGATAGGAAAATGAGTATGACGAAGTCAGGCTACACAAAAAGTGTTCTCGTCAGTTGATAAAGTTAAGATTGAGCCAATGTAGTCACTTGGACTATTTTAACGATGTCTTTAATAACTTTCTTGGCCGGCAAGTTTCAAATCCCTCGAGAAGCCTATGGACTAGTATGGAGGAGAGATCCAGCTCTCAGATTTCAGTCAAAAGATATCGTAATTTGTGTTCCGAAGATGACACGAAGGTCTTACAGGGTTGGAATAACATGAGAGTGAGTAAATCAGAATTTAAATTTTTAGGGTGAACTATCCCTTTAGCGCGCATCGTTGACCATAATACAGAGTGTGAACAATGCACATACACTGTAGATGATTCTCTAATCTACACAAATGCATTTTACTTTCGCAAATGATCCATTATTATATAGGAATAATATTTAAAACACGAGGGAAATCGTTGTGTCCATGACGATAGGAAAATAGGTATAAAGCTTAAACCTACACAAATTATTATATTTACTCGAAGCTAATTTGGGTAGGTTTGTTCCATCCCCAATGTCACTTCTCTTTCTTTACGGCCCTGACGAGAACATCGATCTCCTCGGTTGTGAAACCGATTAAAGCGCGTCTGGAGAATGCCGCCGTTATAATAGGTATTGCGCCACGCGCGTTCATCATGCTCTTAAAGGACATGTGATATGACGTTCTTATTGGTTTGTTTCCCGTTACGCCCAAAACCACACCTATGAATAATGAAGCTACTTCAGACCAACCCCTTTTAGATTTGCGTCGAGCGCAAGAGTCATTTATCCTGCTGGTTAAATAGCAACAGCGCCGAAATCCACCCACAAAGTTACTTGCGCTTGACATTTGCGTTTCTAGATCGTTAAAATAGGGCCTGTGAAGTCTTGGGGAGGAAAAAGAGACTGATTTTACTGATCTCAAACTTTTAAATGATCATGTATAAATATTCAGACAAGTCAGCCAAATTCCTAAAATAAGGTCACAATTGTTTGAATGACTTTGTTCCTTCCTTTAAACACAGAAGGAGAAATTCTGGTCATGACATTTTGAATGAGAGACTTAAGTGTTTAAGCATCTAAGGACAAATACACATTACAATTAACATTTGTGCATTTGGTAAACACTTTTATGCAAGATTGAATAGATGTCAAGATTTTGAGTGAATAATTACTTAATTTTCACTCTGTTTTTTATACAAACTGTTATATAAGGAAATGTTTTGTGCTTCAGATTACTTGCACATCCTGTGTGGCTATGTAGCTAGAATACAAATGGCTTTTCAAAAATAAATAAAATAAAATAATGAAATAAAAATGAAATGAAAAGAATTAAAATAAATTGGAATTTTTTTCAGATTCTTAAGTGCATTTGGCTATAAAAACATTAAATGTTTAGATAAAATGGCTAATAACATGAGTCTCATCACCTATAAAATAAAGACAAATAACACTATGACAAGATCATTAATTGTCTAAAAATCTCATTAAGAACACTTGCTTTAAGCTGAGGTGGAAATTAATCACACGCTGTGAGCTTTAAAATACGGTTTTGCTGATTTTCAGAATTTTCTCTAGTCCTGAAGCATTTGCCGCCTCACTGTCAAAACCAGTCTAAGCTTCTCACAGAATGTGTTGCGACAGCACAGAGACATTCACGACTCTGATATCAGCATCACAAACGGGAACTATACCGTTACTTCAGTGTACCCAAAGACGTAACTATAAAACCTCCAGCACATTGAAATTCAGTCTAGATTGCATATGGTGACATAACAGTTGATGGAATCCTGTTGGTGAATGATGTTATAAGGTGGTGTAGTAGTCAACGTGTGTGTGTATGTGAGAGAGCGAGAGAGAAGAGAGAGAGTTCAGGATGCAGGCATACAAGAGTGGGCGTTCATTTTCAGAGCTTTTCAATGCGGGAAGCCAGCCAACTGTTCAGGTCTCATTCACTAACCCGTCTCTGAGAACCAAACATAGCTCTCCTGCAAATATCACAATATGCTATTTAAAGCAGGTAAGCAAGTGTTATGATGCCAAGTGCTTGCAAAAGCATGACCGGTGAGGGGGTTAGAGGAGGAAGACGTGCTGGCATGATTAATTATGGCAATTTACTGATTAGGGATTGACACTGTAAACACAGCTGTACTGTTCGACCACAGGAGCATGTGGGGGGTTAATACAGACTCGAAAACACAAACTGGCACAAGCAAACAAACACACACAGACACAGAGGAGATGTGGATCCTAATCTACAATATGATGAATTTATAGCTCTAAATAGCAATTTCTGAATTTAGCCAGTACTATAAATGGGCTTCAAAGTTACTTTGGGCTTTCAAGGCGTGGATGTGAGACTGGTGTTGTCATGCAGTTGCTAAACTGTTCTTATATATTTCAAGCATGTTGCTATGGAGTTGCTAGGGTGTTTTGTGTGGTTGTTAGGTGGTTTTGACTCCAAAATAAATTTCAAGGATTCTTTTAGGTGTTTTATAGATCACAGAATTTTAAAGTTGTAATATTTTCTTAACAAATTCCATGATTTGTGCTTTTAATACACAGTACTACATACACCATACTCTGAATCAGTTTAAGGTTCAAACATATATGCCAGGTTTCCACTTGCCATTGTGTAGTGTTTACTACAGTTGAACAAGGTGAATTGGGAAACTGATGTGAGTGAGTTGAGGAGGGGACTAATTTGCATATTCCATGGACTACATACTTCTAAATGAAGCAAGGGTTTAGAATTACAGTCAAACTATTTTAAAGGAGAACTCCAACCACAAATGAATCTTTGGTCTTAAGTAAACATTGGTACCTAGTCAACCGCTCTCTTGAAGATTTTGTTTTCATGATAATCGAAATGAAAAGAGTTTTATCTCTAAAACTGTTTCCAATGTATAATGCTAGTATATGGGGGCATTTAATAAGTAAAAAAATAAAATCGCTGAGTTAATACCACTAACAAGGCTCAAAATGACAACTAACACGTTAACATAATGAGGGTCCCATATATGCAAAACGGAAGCCTTGAGAACTTTGTAAGTGTACTGACCGTTTAATAAAGATACAGACAAGAAGATAAAGACAGTACACTTAGTGTATACAGCACATTTTTCACTGCAAAGCGCAATATACAGCGCTTTTGCAGAAGCGCAATATCCAGACGCACATGGCACCCTTTAGCGTCAGCAATGAGGTGGTTTAGAGTGTGGGTAGGGTTAGGGTTAGACCACTCAGGAGGCGCCTTCTGCCCGATTTATTTTTACGTCTCATTTGGCGTTAGAGGGTGCCATGGTGCGTTGGATATTTGCGCTTTTACTGCAAAAGCGTTGTATATGGCGCTTTGGGATGAGATCAGCAGGAGCCATCTTTGGAAAATAGTCTTGTTAATCGAACCACGAACACCGTGCCAAGTGAGCTGAATTGTATTAAGTTCAGTAAACTTCTGAACTGTATGATGACATGGTGTTTTGTGTGTTGAGACTGTTGTTTCCCAAAGATGGCTCCTGCTTGTATACATGAAAGTGTACTGTCTTTATAAAGTATCTTCTTATTAAACGGTCCTTGTTAGTGGTATTATCTCAGCGATTTTATTTTTACTTATTATATGCCCCCATATACTGGCATATACGCTAAACAATTTTTAGAGATAAAACTCTTTACATTCGAATTATCATGAAAACAAATCTGCAGAGAATGGTTGCCGATGTTATTATTGACCAAATGTATTAGACAGAGTTATTTTAGGCACGAAGAAATTTTTCAGAAAACGTTTAAATATGTCATTGTGATTATCAAGAGATGAGATTAAATTTTACAATTATTGACTGCAGTGGGACTTTAACATTAGTTGACATGAACAAAGAATGAACAATATACTTCTACTGCATTTAATGTTACCAAATGATACATTATTGTACAGTGTTACGAAATCATTCTTACTTACACATACACTTCACACCAGCTTGATGCTTGACACTACAGGATGGATTTTTCTCTCACCTGATTGGCTATGTTGATGTCTATTCCATTTTTGATATGGTCCAGAGCCTTTTCCAGATTACCTGAGCGTGCAGCACGGAGAAAACTGGTTGTTGTATCGCCTGAGGGAGAGAGAGAAGAACGGAAAAAAAAATGCAAATCTGAATAGGAAAAGGTTTTGTTAAATTGTCATAATTTTTTTGCACAAGGTTTCCAGGTGTTTAGCACTTAATAAAACATCAGTGATACAGTGTACAGCACTAATTAGAGATTCATTCTGTGTTGTATTGAGTATCTGGTTTAAACTGGCTCAAGGGCCACATAACAGCATCCCAACAGTTATGGAATTAGTTTTTTTTAAATCATCTCATTTTCCAAAGTTATGAAGTGTGAAGTTATATTTAGGCCTGGTTTTGCTCCAAAAGACAGAAGGCTGAAGTGTGTTCTTGTATCCCAGCTTATTTTGTAGAGACAAAGTAAGCAGTTTGCTGTGAGCTATGAAAATTTCACTGAACCATCCCATCATAGTAACATTGAATCAGCAGCCATATCATCCTGTAGCCCAAGACTGGTTGGCCACCGAAGCTAAGCAGAGCTGAGCCTGGTCAGTTCCTGGATGAGAGACCTCCTGGGAAAACTATGTTGCTGCTGGAAGAGGTGTTAGTGAGGCCAGCAAGGGTCTCACCCTGTGGTCTATGTGGGTCTAACACCCCAGTATAGAGGGATATGCAATTGACAACATTTTCCCTCCGGGAACACGCCAGACTGAGTGGCAAAAGAGCCTGCTGTGTGACATGATTTAAAAGAGGAAACTGCTGAAAGCTGCAAGTTACACAAATGATTATCAGTTTAAACTAAGGTTGGGACTCGATATAGTGTTCCTTAAAACTTACCAAAGATCCAGTGAGCCATGACTGCTGCTGACATGCAACCAGAACCCTGACATTTATATGTGCCATTTAGACAGAGGAAATACATAAAGAAAATTTGCCTATGAACGTTTTATATAAATACAATATAGGTAGGTCTAAATCGCGGGTGATGACTTATATCAATGTTATATATGTGTGTGTGTGTGTGTGTGTGTGTGTGTATATATATATATATATATATATATATATGTAAACACACTACAGGCTCAAAAGTAGTTCTCCCGCTCACCAAGGCTGCAATTTTCCCATAAAAAATACACAAAAAACACAGTAATATTGTGAAATATTATGACAATTGAAATGACTCTTTTTTATGTTAATATATATTAAAATGTAATTTATTCCTCTGAAAAAAGTTGAATTTTCAGCATCATTACTCTCAGTCTTCAGTGTCACATGATCCTTCATAAATCACTTCTCATATGATGATTTTATGCTCCAAAAACATGTATGATTATTATTCATGTTGAAAACAGTTTTTTACATTTTTATTTCAGGATTCTTTGATGAATAGAAAGTTCAAAAGAACAGCTTTTATCTGAAATGGAAAGCTTTTGTTACATTAAACACTACCCTTTAAAAAGTTTGGGGTCAGTAAGAATTTGTGTTTTATTTTTGGGGTAAACAAATAAGAAATCAATACTTCTATTATCATACAAGGATGAGTTACATTGATCAAAAGTTACAGTAAAGACATTTATAATGTTAGCAGAAAAGATTCTAATTAAATAAATGCTGTTCTTTGAACTTTCTATTCATCAAAGAATCCTGAAATAAAAATGTAAAAAACTGTTTTTCAACATGGATAATAATCATACATGTTTTTGAAGCATAAAATCATAATATTAGAGTGATTTGTGAAGGATCATGTGACACTGAAGACTGGAGTAATGATGCTAGTAAATAAAAGAGGAATAAATTACATTTTAATATATATTAACATAAAAAAGTCATTTTAAATTGTCATAATATTTCACAATATTACTGTGTTTTTTGTGTATTTTTTATAGAAAATTGCAGCCTTGGTGAGCAGAAGAGACTTCTTTTAAAAACATAAAAAATCTTACCGATCTTAAACTTTTGACTGGTAGTGTATATATATATATATCGTCATATCGTCAGAGCCCTAAAACTTGTATAGTTTTTAGTCAGTGTTTATTTAAAAACATCCAATTATGCAAGAATATACAATGGCAAATATGGAACTGATGAGTTGTCAATACAATATATAACAATACAATCTATAGGGTATGATTTTACCCCTAAATTTAGTGTATTGACACAATATGTGATAACTGCAATTGAATCCACCTTTCGCTGCCTGTAGTAACGGCAGTCACTCCGGCCGTCAACCGCTGACTGCCACGCGCAACAGGCTACCCTCTTTTAGTCTAGTCATTTTAACCTAGAACAAATTGCAACGAAGCAACCTCAACTGATTTTGTATTCTCGATACATCCTGAGTAAGGAAAAAATCGCCCAGAAGAATCCCTTAGGAGAAAGTTTTGAAAAAAGACCCAAATATACACATTCATACGCCTATTCATTCTTTTCTCACATGAACAGGGTAAAGATTTGAACCTTTAGATATCATCATAAAAATTACTGAGTTGATTGCTTACAGCAAGACAAACAAAAATGTATTATACGTTTTTAAACATTGTTTGTTAACATGGGCAAACAGTGCATAATCTAATTATGTATGTACTAATTTGCATAAATAACACAACATATCAAAATATTGGGTATAGCCAGGTAAGAATGTCTTGTAGAATCTTGTTTTAGAGCTTTTCAGATTCCCATCTGCACTGTAATATATCAAAAACATGAATTTATCCTGCTGCCCTCTATCGAAATCCATGAGTGATACTGTATATTGCGGTTTTCCAACGCAATGACTAGTGCAATTTGCTCTGATGTGAGTCACAGTTATATTGAGTCCTTGAATTGATTTGTCAGATACTCTGCAGTCTAGATGTAGATCGTCTCTGCTCTGTTATTTAAAAGGGATGATTGACAGGCCAATCCCCCCTCCCACCCCAATCCAAACTGTGGATGGAGTCACTGAGGCATAAGAAGTCATTTTCAAGTCTTCAGGTGACATCATCATAGCATAAACGCATCCGTCAACATGACTGTGCAGTAATAGTGTGAGTGTGTGCCATCATATCTTACTGAAAACAATCACTATAGAATCTAATTTTTTTTTGTGACTAAAATTTCTTCCCTCTTCTTGAAACGCCACTCTTTAGCGATCATTATCCACAATCTGCCTGCAGAATTTTTTCACATGTGATTGACATATTCTTTAACCCATCCATTCTACTTATATGGCTGTTTTCACACAAATACAAACAAAGCATTCAGTATTTGGTTAACATATTTGAGCTGGAAACTGTCTATATGGCCTTTCTGATCCTGTAGCAATTCCCAGAGCACTTGCTCACACATTAGCCGCTTTTTCACCGTCGAGAACAAACCGGTCTCATTGCTTAACCTTTCCATTCTGTGCCGATCTGGCCCAGCCAGTACAGATATGGTTTCATTTTCCACTGTGGGGCTGATAACAGAGCTCTTTGAAATGTAATACAAATGCGTCAGTCGTTACCTTGGTAAAGCAAGAGTTTACAGATAATATGAGATGTAAATGGTAACCGGGCTAAAGAAAAACTGGCAGCCAGGCAACAGACAAGTGACCAACTGGGAATGATGAAGTCACTACATGCATTCTACCAGCACAGTACGGCATGGTTAAACAACCATGCTGAGAATACCAGGCCGAGAACTGTTTGTAATTGTGCTGAACCAAGCGCTATAGGGGAAATATAACTGGAACTGTTCAGACCCGACGGTGGAAAAGCGGCTATATTAAGTGAGCCACTAACACATTCTGTAGTGTTTTATGGTATTGAGTTGATGCTTGGTATACAGAGTTCTATTCACCTTACACTCTTAGAAGAAATGGTTCTATTTAGAAGAAATGGTTCCATCCCCCGCTTCATATATGGAACTTCAAAATGGTTCTATACAGAACCATTTTTTTGGTAAAAGGTTCTATTTGGCCAAGTATGGAACCCCAGGGTTCATATAGAACCCAGAGGAACCCATTTTTTTAAGAGTGAATAGAACCTTTTAAGGGTTTCCAAATACGTAGCGCTGATAGAACCTTTTCTTCTAAGAGTGTACTTATTTGATAGTTCTTGAACAACTTTGAGATGTGTTTTGGGTCATTTTCATCCTTAAAAATGAATGTTCACCTCAAACATAATTTTGATGGATTTACTTGTCTTTGAGGTGTATTGAAAAGGACATGCTGGTTGATCTTGTCATTGACTTGGCAGCAAATTGTCATTAGCATGAAAGTGGCACAGCACCCATGATCATGACACAGCCTTCTTCAAGCTTGACAATGTGAATATATTTTTAGTACCTGGTAAACGAGTTAACAAAGTAATTACTTAGAATGGCCAGTGTTTATATGTCATACACACACTCTCAAAAGTCTGGGGTCAGTATGATTTTTTTAATGTTTTTGAAATAAGTCTCTTATGCTCACCAAGGCTGCATTTATTTGAAATACAGTAGAAACTGAAATATTGTGAACTATTATTTAAAATTACTATTTTATTTTAAAATGCAATTCATTCCTGTGATGAAAAATCTGAATTTTCAGCAGCAATTACTTTGGTCTTCAGCTTCACATGATCTAATATTTAGTGTTCAAAGAGACATTTATTTTTATTATTAAAGGTATACTTCAGGATTAGCATTATGCATTAGGACTAGCATTATTAGCACTTCAACTTAGCATTATGCTTTGTATTATAGGAAACCTGTAGTATTTTCAAATTACCATGCTTTCCACCGTCATATCCCTCTGAGATGAGAGATTTATGTATTTTTTTGTCTGGAAATACACTAATGGCCCATTTTAAATACACATTCATCTTTCCAGAGGTGAAGTATCCGCTTTAATGATAAACAGTTGTGTTGCTAAATGTTTTTTATGGAAACCATCACCAAATTTTCTTTTCAGGAATCTTTGATGAATATCAAAGCTCAAAAGAACAGCATTTATTTGACATAAATCTTTTGAATGTTTTAAATGTCCTTAGTTTCACTATTGATCAATTGAATGCATCCTTGCTGAATAAAAGTATTAATTTCTTTAAAAAAATCTTTCTGACCACAAATTTTCAATGGTAATGTATACACACATTAATTTGATATTATAATACATTTAATATTTTTATAACAAAATCCATAAAGAAATATAGCTGCGAGCAGCGATTGCAGGCCCAAGCCGGTGGCACGCGGTGCCACCGGCTTGGCCCGCAAGTCGCTGCTCGCAGCTATATTTTCTCATTGTTCTCACAAGTCTACATTAGTTTACATTATCCCATAGTAATCTCTATAGTACATCTGTTGCGGAAGTGACATTCTGACAGATATCAGCAATCAGAAGAAACAGAAGGAGGACAATCTAGCTTTTACAGCAAACACCATCTGATACACAAAAAAACCCCACACCTAAACAAACAAACACCCACTTAATCACACACAGAATCTAATGTTAGCAATATGAACAGTCATACACAAAACACAAAAAGAGCTAATTAGAATGGGAGGAAGATAAATAGACACTACAGGAACACCAGCGAAGCTAACTAAAGTTATTAGCCACGTCACGACATTCAAACACAAGAACTTCCACCAGCTACACAACCACAAGAGAATCACAGACAGAAACGTTTAGGAAGCCACACCAACACACAAGATTTTCCAGAAAGAGGGAAATGTTGAGAGACAGTGCTAAGATATTTACTCTTCCATCAAAGTGCCATTTTCCACCTTGAGGCTCCGACGAACCCTCTCCACTCAAACTATTGTCCTGATGCACAAGCCAGCGCTGAACCACATGAGCCTAGAAGACACCAACACCACAAAGACAGAGCATGTTAATAGACACAGACGCACACATGGAGACACATGGGCAGGTGAAAACACCCAAACTGTGGAAGCAATGGTAACACAACTAGATCATGAAATGTTGCTCCGTTAAATGAGTAATGTTAAACTTCAAGTATGACTATGAGCACCTGAAAATAATTTCAATTTTCTTAAATGCTTCCAATCTTTTTGAATGAAACACAAAATTGTGCTATAACAAGAAACCGGCTATTGACCTTTGCAAAGGCCAGGGAAAAGAGTGAGAATTACACAACAACGCCATATTTTCGTTTCAGTCTTGAGAGGGTGAATGCAGAAACCCAGTCGCATTAAAGGGATTCCAGCTCTTGGCGCACTCCAAGACTGGTTGCTTAGCAATTGCTAGGAGAACGATGACATCATTTTAAACATTCTCAAAAGCATACGACTACGAGTGTGACAACTACTGATGCAGGGAACATGTGAGGTGCAGAGAGAAAAACAAATGATGTGCCCTAACTTATTCTGCTTTTCTGTCACATAAACCCACATAATATGAATGGCACAACAACTATACAATAAAAAAAAACAAATATATGATCCCTGGGTGGCTATTCCAATGCAGTAAACTATATATATATATATATATATATATATATATATATATATATATATGATGAAGAGTTCAGATGCAAAAGCCTCTAAGTGCCATTTGAAATTTTCTTCTAAAATGATCATTTTTATCAAGCTTGTATATTTAAGTTCAGTAATTTCACTTAAATGGCAATGAAGATTACCTATTAATTGTCATTTAAGTGAAATTACTGAACTTAAATATACAAGCTTGATAAAAATGGTAATTTTAGAAGAAAATTTCAAATGGCATTTAGAGGCTTTTGCATCTGAACTCTTCATATATATATATATATGCAACTAGACATCATTCAGTTGAGTTTAATTGAGCTTAATATGCAAATAAGCTGTGAAACAGTGCTGCAACAACCAATGAGAGTGCAGTTATTTCACACCTTAGAGTCAGATACCATTGCAGAGTATTGAGCGGCTACTAAAAATAGCTGGATGAAATCCAATCATTTAAATGGGAATCCATGAGAATGGAAATTTTGCTTGAGGGAGGGTAAAAGATTTCACCATTCAGATTTCACAACAGGTGGTTCTAGTTGGTCAGGTGTATTCATCAAGTTGACCAACATAAAGCTGCATGGTTTGAAAGTGACTTCTGCATGAGGAGTACTATATATACACTACCGGGTGAAAGTTTTAGATCGGTAATATTTTTTATGTTTTTAAAAGAAGTCTCTTCTGCTCACCAAGGCTGCAATAATTTGATAAAAAAAACTGTAATATTGTGAAATATTATTACAATTTAAAACAGCAGTTTTCTATGTGAATATATAGTGAAGTGTAAATTATTCCTGTGATCAAGCTGAATTTACATGTCACATGTTTACGTGTCACATGATCCTACAGAAATTATTATAATATGATCCTCAAGAAACATTTATGATTATTATCCATGTTGAAAACAGTTTTTTACATTTTTATTTCAGGATTCTTTGATGAATAGAGAGTTCAAAAGAACAGAATTGATCTGAAATAGAAAGCTTTGTAACATTAAACACTTCAATTCAAAAGTTTGGGGTCAAGTAAGAATTCATTTTTTATTTTGGGGGAAAGAAATAAAAAATATTTTATTCATCAAGGAAGAGTTAAATTGATACAAAAGTTACAGTAAATACATTTATAATGTTAGAAAAGATTATATTTTAAATAAATGCTGTTCTTTTTAACTTTTTATTCATCATAGAATTTTGGTGGGAAAATGGTAGGGCTACATGACTGTTTTCAACATTGAACATAAAAATGTATGTTTTTTGAGCATAAAATCAGCATATAAGAATGATTTCTGAAGGATCATGTGATGTGTAATCAGCAACACTAATGGTGTTGAAAATTCAGCTTTCAAATTACATTTTAAAATATATTAAAATCTAAAAAAGTCATTTTAAATTGTCATAATTTTTCACAATATTACTGTTTGTCATTTTTTTTCATCAAATAAAGCAGCCTTTGTGAGCAGAAGAGACTTCATTTAAAAACATAAAAAATCTTACTGATCTAAAACTTTTGACCGGTAGTGTACATCACTTCAATATTACCAAATAGACTAATAGTTTGAATGAAGGTGTTTACCAGCCAGAGCTAACTTTTCCAGGAAGTTTGCGTTGGTTAGCTGTTTCAAACTCCTGAAAGTGAAACAAACACCAAATGAACTTTTTTTTTTTTCGAAATGACGTTTGTATATTAAATTGGGAATTTAGATATCACACATCAGTGGAACTGATCATCATTTACTTATGACAAAGCAATTAAGTGCTATGCCTACCCTCAGAGGACGAAATCCAGATGACTCTATTGTGTAGGAGAGACGAGCAAAACCCAGACACACATACAGAATTGAGTTCCTTTGGCAACTGTCAGTGTAATGTCACATTTCCCATCTATGTAAAGTACAAGATCAATCAATTAATTAATTTTGCATAATCCCTCATGTATCACGAGGGCAGATTTAGATTAACATGCCAGTTCGGAAAGTTAAGTGATGACATCATCTGCCTGTGTAATTATGAGGGATATATAACCAGTGAATAGAAAAGGGTCACAGGTCACATTTTACGACCCGTCTGGCTTCTTACATACACACCTTTACATTCTCACACACTCGCTAAAAATAGTGACAAAGACGTCATTTGGAGCTCGACACCAGTAGGCTGAGAATGATGAATCGCAGTAAAGAACCCTCCAGGGTTTGCTTTGAGACCCACTTCTACAGAAAGAGAAACCTAACATAGTGGTGCTAGGGTAGCCATTTATAACACACACTCACACATGCAACTGTGACTTTCACGCACAGTTGCACACTGCAATAAACACACAAAATGTTAGATCTCAATACTTTTGTTTTGATTGAATGGTCAGGCAGTGCCAGTGCAGCAGTGCATCATCCACTTTATACATGCAACGTCAGAAAGCAGAAATATAAAGCCTAGTAAAACAATCCTAGAAGGTCACAGCGTTCTGCAGATCTATAAATAAAGATCTATAATTACTGCACACTATTATTATCGGCTAACATGACTATGACAATGCTAAAATCCATAACAGGCCAAGTAGAGCAGATTCTAAATAAATAGTTGGAATTACAGTTTTACAATTTTACCATTTTTAAAGCTGTTCATCTCTTAAAGGGGCAGTTCACCCACCAAAAATGTATTCACTTTCACTCCTCTGTGGGGCAGAAATATGTGAAAAGTAAAATGAAATAAACAATAAAACCTATACAAAATATTTAAAATATTAATTTTTTAAGACTATTCTGATTGCTCTTTTCAATATAATGAAAGTGGATTGGGGCCATCAAGCTAAAAAAACAACAAAAAAAAAACATTTAAGTCTTCTGATAGTTTTGCATGGTGAACAACTGAATTTTAAATTGTTATAAGTTGTTTAAAAGTTTGTACCATAGATATTAGTTTTTGCTATGGAATCAATAAATATTTATATATATAGACTACTGACATTTTGGTACTGTGACAATAACACTTACTTTGCATAACAGCCTGTACACATTAACAGGAGCATGTTGCTTGTTTATCACAAAACAGCTTTTGGAAAACAAGGCCGTTTCTCTTTCATACACAACAATTTCCCTGAAAACACTGGCAGCCAAACAGATCCAGTCGTGACCTAGAGAATGCAAAATCAATAAACAGACCAAAGACTACGCTTAAGTGGGAGTTGATCAAATATTGATAGACACTCAGTGTTTATAATTGTGCGTATTCTTGTTTCGTGTGCTTGTATTATTTCTTGGAACATACTCTTGTGTAGCCTCCGCATAAATGACTACATCAAGAGCTGCTTTCACGTCTCTAAAACAAAACAATCATTTATGAATCGCAATGACTCTTAAATAAAACAATTACGCCATTGAAATCAAGACTGACATAACTCACACTGACATTTAGGATGTAAGAAAATGAAACCCTTTAGGAACTAATGATAACCTTCATCAGTATAAGCAACTTCCTGTTTCTTTGCCCTGCTAAAATGGAGCCACTGAAATATTCATAGTGTACGTGAGGCTGCTGTGTCTGCAATCCATTAAAAACAAAACAGACTTTCTCTTAGATTTATCCCCGACATAAATTACTAAAACACAGAGAAAACACAAAAACCAACACAAGAAACTTTGATCTCAAAGACAGTTCTCAGCTCGACAGTTCTCAAAGACAGATCTCAGTTCCAGGTACTGACTTCACCACTGAAAGATGATCTGGATGTCCATTTCTATATTTGGCGGACATCCAAAAACGCACATCCAAATGTCAAAAAGCTGACAGTCAGACCACAATGCTAAATTATTTCAATAGAGTGTCAGTTGTTCATGTTTTCATTTAAAAATCCCCAATATGTTCTGTTTAGTGAAGTAATAATTGCTTTTTATTTTATATATAAAAAGCGGCTACAGCAATATAAAAAGACACCAATATATGCAATAAATGCTGAATGCTGAAGTTTGTGCTTTCAAATGTAGGCGCGCGGTATGCGCAGACCGTTCTCATCCCAAAGCGCCATATACAACGCTTTTGCAAAAGCGTAAATATCCAACGCACATGGCACCCTTTAGCGCCAAATGAGACGTAAAAATAAATCGGGCAGAAGGCGCCTCCTAGTGGTCTAACCCTACCCCATACCTAAACTTAACCATAACCGAAGCATCTCATTTGACACTAAAGGGTGCCATGTGCGTTGGATATTTACGCTTTTGCAAAAAGTGTCATATATGGCACCTTGGGATGAGAATGCGTTGGTATGCGCGCTCATAATGGAAGCGATGCGGTCGAGTGCGCTCGTTTTCCAGACCCCTTGACTTGACCTTGACCAGAGACCCCAAGATCCATCGACCGGAAGTTGAAGTCTCGCGGAGTTGCCATCTTGTAGCAGAACTTCACCTGCGTTAGCATTCCCATTGACTCCCATTAATATTTGGCGTCACTTTGACAGCGAATAACTTTACATCTGAGGCGTTTGAAGACCCCATTTGTCCTTTATTTATTTCTAAAGAAACACGACAATGTATAAATTGCTCCATTACCTTGTAGCTTATGTTATGGCCCTGTAGAAGCAGTTTAGTGAAAGTATGCTAACGATTGCGTCATACCCACGCGACTCTCTGTCGCACAGTGAGAGATTACCGTATGGACAGGAGGAGAAGCTCGCGCGCAATCAGGGAAACGTGGAGGCAAAATGACAAAATAATTAATCAGAATACCTAGCAGAATTGTCTCCTTCTCCTAACTCATGGACAGCTCCTACTCACACTCTCCGCCTCTGCATGTTTCGGAAAGGAATGATTCAGATTTCTCATGCCACAGCACTAGAAGACAGACGGGGTGCTCTCGTCACACCTACGTCGGCAAGCTCTGTTTGAGTCTGCGCGTCAGGGACGGAAGTGCTAATGAATCGCCAAAAACGGGCTTCAATCGTCTCAATGGAGTTCCAATGAGATAGCTCTGTCCATTTCTTATACGGTCTATGGTTTTTCCAAGCGCGTCCGCGCCGCGTCGAGATAAAAACATCTCAACTTTCCAGAATGCCGCAAGCGCACCATCAGCGCACAATAGGGTCACGTGACAAGAACCAAACTGAGCGCAACCGCCCTAGCGCTTTGGAAAAAGGAGAAAGCGGCGCGCCCAGCGTTTTCTACGCGTTTTAGGTGCTATATGTGAACTGGCTCTTATTGAACATTGGCGTCTTATATTTTTGTTGCAACTATTTATATACATTACAACAGTAAACATACACTCTAAAAAATGCTGGGTATTTTGAACCCAAATTTGGGTAAAATATGGACAAACCCAAATGTTGGGTTAAAAATGCAATTGAAAAATTTACATTTGAAAGTGAAAGTTGAAGTTGGGTTAAAATTAAAAATTTTATTTTTAACCCAACATTTGGGTTTGTCCATATTTTACCCAAATTTGGGTTCAAACAACCCAGCATTGTTTAGAGTGTAAGAAATATTGTTTTTTTTTAATGAATGACTGCATTAAAAAAAATTATTATTTAAATATAGCAAAATAATAACCATTAGCTTGTTGATATTTGGATGTGTTTAATAATAATTATAATAATAGGCTTTTATGGATGCCAACCAAATCCGAATTGAGAGTTGTAAGTATCTGTTTAGTAACACAATAATAAAAAACATCAATTGTATTCAGATCCCATCCCTCCATTCAACAAATCACTCCTTTTATTTCTATCTTCTACTCTCAGTGAACTCCCTCTTCTGTTAAGCATCTCTATTTCATTCTCTCTTTCTTTCTGTCCTCTTACAGGAGCTGCAGATCTTCTTAGTCACAACACATTGCAGCGCCCAGCGATTCCTCTTCAATATTCATGAGGACTGCAGAAGGCCTGACTGCAAAGCATGCTGGGTAGAGCCCCTCAGAGTCTCCTAATTACATCACCGTTATTGTACTGACATCCACCTCTGTTTTATCCCTGAATATTAGTCCTGGCTATGAACGTACATCTCATCACTGACACAAAATTCTTATGCACATAATCACACTATTAATGCCTAATTTCCCATGCAGCATTCTCATTATAATCTTGTCAACTCTTTGTGTGTGCGTGTGTTTTGCTTCTCATGCACATTGACGCAGGAGAGAAAATGAGTGATTAAAAGAGAATGAGGGAGAAATGAAAATAGACTGAGTGAGAAGAACAGAAGGAGAGATGTATGTCTAAGTGTCAGTGAATCGCGTGTAAGACGCTACGCCAGCACATGGCCAGTGACTCCGCCTCCTTCTCCAGGGTTAATCCCGGGGTCAGAAGCAAAGACAGGGGAAATCTGCAACACACACACCTGCGCAAACTGAAGCCGACAATAAAAGCATACTAGAACAATAGTATGCAGAATGGATATAATATGGGTGGTGCTTAGAGAACAGATTCCAGTATAGATGAAAATGGGCGACATTTCCAATATTAAAGATGAAAGAAAGAACACTAATGACCAAAAGTTTGGGATACAGTAAGATTTGTTTCAAAAGAAATTCAGCAACGATGCATTAGATTGATCAAAAGTGACATTAAAGGCATTCATAATGTTACAAAAGGATAAATTAGATGTTGGATTTCTAAAAAATGCTTTATTCCTAAGAATCCTGAAAAAATGTATCATGGTTTTCAATAAAACCAATAAGCAGCACAATAATAAGAAACGCTGATAATAAGAAACACTTCATTAGCACCAAATCAACAATCCTGATGGGTCATATGGCACTGAAGACTAAAGAAATACATTACTATCATAGAATTTTTTTTAAAAATAAATTAAAATTAAAAATAGTTATTCTAAATTGTAATAACATTTTACAATATCAAATAAGTGAGCATAAAAATATTCAAATCAAAAACATTAAAGGGATGGTAAAATGCAATTTTCACAAGATGTAAAATAAATCTCTGATGTCCCCAGAGTGTGTGTGTGTGTGTGTGACGTTTTAGCGCAAAATACCCCACAGATATTTTTATATAGCATGTTAAAGTTGTCACTTTTTGAGGGTTTGCAAAACGCACTGTTTTGTGCCTGGCCCTTTAAATGTAAATGAGCTGCTGCAGAGGGCGGGGTTTCAAGAGCTTGTGTGTGTTAGCAGCTGCGATTTCCTCATGCAGACAGACTAAAATGACTGAAACTGAAACGGAGTCAGTCAAAGATGGAGAGACTCAAGAAGAATGTAGAATACAACAGGACGCCTCTGCATGGTTAGTTGATGAATTTATGTTGCTGATGTGGAGTTAAATTTCTTCGATTAGGATATTCTGTCATGTAATCTATAAATCATTCATATAGGAACTGTTGTGAGATGCACACAAAGTGACTTTCTATTGCATGTGAAAAGATGGATGCTAAAGTTTGAGCTATTTGACAAATGTACTCTTATACAACCACTCTTCTCTTCTCAACATGGACTGCGTGTTCCCGGGGCGGGGTTTATGCACATTTTAGGGTTGGTGATGTCACTAACCCTGGAAGAATGTCATGTAGTCCCTACCAGCCATTTGTTGTAGTCCTTTTCTTTAAAAGCAAAAATCTTCCTTTGCTTTGAACTTTGAGCGTTGTTACTTTGATAATGTTGTTTATGTTCAAACAGCAAAATTACACACTAACTAAAGTTAGAACAGTGAAATCATACTTTACCACCCCTTTAAAACATTTTTACCAACCCTTAAACTTTTGAACAGTAGTACAGTTCTACTGTGTTCACCATACAGCTTTCACAAAAATGTGATATTGTACTTTTTAGTCACAAATCTGTTATTTGAAACCAACAAAGCCACTGCTAGAGCAAACACACATCTGTGTAATTGGCTCAAAACCTTATTCACTGATACAGATCTTGTGTCAATATCACAAAGTGAACACTCAACCTGCTCTCCCTAATATGTAAAACTCTATGCGATAAATATCTAAATAAACATTTCTATATGAATAATAACTCTCAGGACTGCTGCAATAGTAGGGCCCTATAATTTCTGCGATCACAGAATAAAAAGCACACTCTTTTTACAACTAAAATAACAGTAAAGGGTAAAAAAAAAGGAATTCCCAAAAATTAAAACGGAAAAACGGAATTTGCAAAAATTAAAACGGAAAAAACGGAATTTGGGAAAAAATAAAATGGAATTTGGGAAAAAATAAAACGGATTTTATAGGGCCCAACACTAGTCTAGCACAAAAGACACAATACAGCTCAAGGTCAGTCCGTAAAAAACACATTCAATTATGAATTAATGATTCAAGAAAATTCCTCTAAATTATTGTAGAAAAAAATTTAGTTTTTAGATTGACCTTTGAACCACATCCTGTTCAGAGCACAAATAGGCTCAGTTGCAAACAGTTTCTCTATTTCAAAGCATGGAGTATATGCCTTTTTTGTCACTCTCTTTGGAGCTCCTTTTTGCCCTGAAAGGCCATTTCACCACAGAGAGTCTCTGAGTGACACGAATTCATGAAAATAAAAACATCCAGAGGACATATTAGCTGTTCTAAGAGTCTAATGGCAGCAACATCTCAAGGCAATGTCAATTTTATCTTTCTTTTGTGCAAGTCATTTCTGCGGCCTTGTTTGACGTTTATGGTGAGGGGAAAGGAAAGGATGAGTGTGTGAACTTATGGGTTGGGATGTGCAACACATAAATAATGGAGGAACAAGTGAAGCATTTTATCGCAAAAAAACACCATATTGTCATGTATGACATTGTTTTACAATTTTACTGGCTTCCATTTTCTTTTACTGGTGACTATTTATGATCCCCTTTATTGAATATGGGACATTTAGTCCCATCATGAATGAGGCCTACATGAATAATGGCATAAACATCAATCTTCTGACAGATAAAAAACACTTTTAAAGTTAATTTTTGTCTGGTTTCATGAAATATTATATTTATTTTAATAAAACATTTACTGAGAATTCTTGAATTTTTAACTAAATGTAAATAATTTATATAAAATATAAAACATTTCATATAAAATTATACTTATGATAAATCAATAAAATACCTCACTAAATTCAGTAAAATTTATGCTAAAAAGTAGAAGACAAAGAAGAAAAAGAAAACCTTTTTAACACAAATGTAATAAATGAAATTTAATTCACATTCTAGTCCTATTTTATTGTGCATACAAAATCGTTACTGGTTTACAGATTATGAGAATTTAGACTATTTTGTTCTCGTGAAACATCAATAAAATACCAATGTGTACAGGCTGGACTAGATGTTTTCATCATAATCATGAGAAATAAGAGATCTGCTTCTAGTGTTTAAGACTGACGTTGATTTATACTTGAGCACTTAGATTAGCCAATCCTAAAAGAGTTCATTTAAATATTTCATACAAAGACTTAAAGGTACAGTAGGGTAGGATATCTAAGGGAAGGAGACAGGGGGAAATGGCCATACATTTTTTTTTACTAGCTTTACAAATGCTCTTCAGGGAAACAGCATTGCTATAAAGTATATGATTGCTTTGTGGAGGCTCATGATTTACTTGAAGTTTTGAATTACGGATTGACACCATGTAGCCAAAAACAAAGGAATTGTCCTTTCTGCTACACAGGCAAGGTTCGGTAGGTCACGGCATGGCTACATGAAACAACATTATCTTCAAGGTAAGAACCGTCAATGCGTCTGCTGTTTGGGTAAGTGTATGCTCGGACTTTAATTTCTTGCTGACTGATAACAGCAAGATGATATAAAGGGTTTGGTCATGAACTTTGGCAGAGCGCATCCGGCAACAGCAAGGAAATTGAACCAACAAAGAATAAAAATGGATAAGGGCTTATAAGTTGCGCCCATTGGGGACAATATGTGACTGTGCTAGTCAGATGTTAATTGTGGTAAATGACTCAATGAAAGGCTATTGTTGTTTTAAAAAGCTCCTATGGCCTTTTCGTAATTGAAATATTTACTTAATGTTGTTTCCAGGCGGAAATCCTAAACCTGCCGACCCCACAATACCGCCAGCTGAGGTTGCCTTAAGATGTATAGCGGCATCTCAAACACTGAGTATGATATATTTACGAATGCATCATCTTCACCGAGGTATATTCAGTTCAAACCGGGCAGAATGTGCTTGAATTCAATCCACTTCTCGTAGAGTTCATAATATATATTTGGAGGAACAAGAAAAATTTGTGAACACTGTCCTCTCTGTGACATTGAATAGCTAAGTTCCAAATGTGCCTGTCGCATCAATAAGGAAGGCTGCAGGAGCTCTAAAACTGTCGCACGCGTAAACCAACTCCACAACGCCGCGCGCACACCATTGGACTGTGTTATGGACAGGGTTTTTGGATGTTGCCACTTCTATAAGGAACATGACGTCATATAACTGAACAGCACCAGACACCGCAATACACACACAACGCTGGAAGGGAAAATCTCAATCTTTCAGATGATAAACACAACAGTGAATCGCAACAGTGCATTATTCTCAAAGCGGCAACGACCATACGAAATGTGTTGCCGTCATCACTGGTCCTCTGCGTAATGCAGGTGTAGATGTATGACATATGTAGCCGGCATGATTGTTACCAACCAAATCAGAAGATGTTGAGCTGAACTGGCACGTGCCACACCAAATACGAGAAGGCAAAGACTGTTCTACAGGATGACTTTCACTGGCTCAAATCCGGCGGCCACCTGCAGCGGCTCGAAGATAGCAGAAGATGAAGTCCGGCTCAAAGGACTGACATCGTGCAAACCAAAATGTATGCATTTAATCAATTAAGCTTTATTACCGTGGCACGTCACAAATTATTGGTCCAGGCAAGGCAAGCATTATAGCGAGTGAAACTGCCGATAAACTCCTCAGTGAGGATATTGCAGGGACAGCAGATACGATGTGCAAAAAGTATTGCAGTATGATGGCATGCCAAATAGTTGCAGGATCAATCATTTAACGTGAATGTGCTGGCACATTTCAGCAGTGAGGAGATCAGGGAGCGGGTTTATAAAGGTGATTGACATTTGATGACGGAAGATGAATACCAAATTTTGAGTGTCTTGGCAATATTAATTCTACAACTTACTTGCATGTTGCTGCTGTTCATTTCCTATTGTACGTCACAAGCCTAACGGATTGCTAACAGAATGACAGTTCATTGCTCTTGTATTTATGATGCTATGTGAAATCGATAACCAGTACAAGTAACAATGTTTAACATACCTGTAACTACTATGTGATCAACTCGCATTGTAATTTTACTTTCTACCTATAAACCAGTTTCTCACCCAACTCAACATTTGACCCAAAGCTTCAATATCTTGACAGCTTTCGGGCCTTTCACAATTTCATTAGTAAATCTCACGAGTACCTGTGGCTAAAGGTTTATTGCAGGTGGGTGAATGGCAGTGGTTTAATTTTCCATTCGGACAGGTTGCAGATTACCTGGATCCTAGGGGTAATGAAGCTGCAGTTTAAAGGGCAAGTGTAGATGTTGAAGCTGGTCAAATGCTACAGGCATAGTCAGAAACCTTGAGTGAGATGCCTGGTATGTACGAGCTGTTGTCATTGGCGGCAGATGTACGTGTTAAATAAAGCTCATCGCACTATGCGCTTGTGTGGTTAAAAGGTTGCTACCAAAAATGAAATATGATAATGGTAGCACATGTGGTTCGCAACCCAATAAGACCTCCAACTTTGTTCAAACACATTCAGGAATTATATTTGAATTTATTGTAAAGCTTTATCACTACCATAAAAGATTATCCTTGTACTGTCCCCATGTCATAAAAGGCAGAATTTAAACACATCGAAGCATAAGTCATGTAACACCAGTGATTAGTTGAATTTTTGGAGTTCCTAAAATACTTTTGGTTAAACATAGCCAAACGAACTTATACACGAGCATTATTGTTCCAGACTTAATTCTTGATATATCGATTTGGGCTTATGCAATTGATTCGCTTCATGTGCAGCAAATGAGCGGGCTGGGCAGTGTTGGTGATCGATCCATATTAGGTTCAAATGAATATTGACAAAGAATGCAAATCTTCTTGATATAAAAACCTTCAATTTATATTGAAGATGTTTTGTATAGGTGCAACATTTTTCCTAAACTGAATGAAGCTAAAGGCAGCCGGCCACAGGCGGTATTAAGCCGGTATTGATCCACAGTCGTTCCACAGGTAGCTAAAGGCGGCATCAACAACTGAACCCGAAGACAATACAAGGCTGAATAAAGTTGTTGTTTTTGCTATGTTTGGACCAAAAAAGTATTTTCGATGCTTCAAAAAAATTCGAACTAACCCACTGGTGTCTCACATGGACTACTTTGATGATGTCTGTATTGCCTTTATGGACATGGACAGTATAAGGTACATACATTTTCAATGGAGGAACAGAAAGCTTGCGACTAAATCTAAAATATCTTAAACTGTGTTCCGAAGATGAACGGAGGTCTTTCGGGCTTGGAACGACATGAGGGTGAGTCATTAATGACATCATTTTCATTTTTGGGTGAACTAACCCTTTAACAACATTAACAAATGGACTTTTGCTTTGACTATGAAGATATTCCTGTTTTCCACCTCCCATATAACAGCTTTGTTAACCCCTCTGCACTCTTGAAAAAAAGAACTGATTGAAATTTGCAAGGCTGCAAGTTCCCTGGCTGGCCACCGTTTTCCCTGTTTTGTCAGCGAGTTGTTGCCCGCAGTTCTGCATGGTAGTCACGTGACTGCAAATACTGCATCCTGTTGGCTACAATTCAAATTCAATGCAAATTCTGGAATTCGGTATGGTGCACAACCCTGTAACCAGCACACTGACATTAAAAAAGCAAAACATTTGCTGGGTCAACTTTCAGAGTGAAAAACACAAAATATCATACTTGGTCCAGGCTAGTAAGAGCTGGTATGGTGCTTACCATGCTGGTGACCTGCAAAACAGTATCCCATGCTAGTCCCACCATACAACACTAATGCTGGTGACCAGCAATGCTGGATTTAATTTGGGCTTTTCAAGTCTGTCCATGTATTTTCTCATTGCATGGTCCTCTGAGCCTCTGCTTGGAGAATGATAGCCTTGTTAGTGCCTTCAGAAATGAGCTAGCAGCACTAGATGAAGGTGCAGCTCGGCCTGATGGATGGGGACAGAGTTTGTGTGTGTGTGTGGCTTGTTTATACTTTCCTAGTATTTTAGACGCTACACACTTCACCTTTCAGTTTAAATAACCCATGCCCAGAAGTCAAAACCTCAAATTAAGAGCAGTGATCTACACTCAGTTTGATTCATAAGCCATGATGCAGTTGTCAAGTGTTCAGCACGGTACTATGTGAGAGATGAAAGGACAGGATTAGTGGAGAAACACAGTATCGCTCACTGTCTGTATATGAGGCAATGCCAGCGGGTCACCACTAAAACCTCAGTGGGATTCAGATGCTGCTTGCAGGGATCGTGTCACTCCAGTCAGAGGTCACAGTCAAACAGAGCAACACAGGTCACACAAATGCCACATTCACACTCTGAATCAGGCTTGTGCATGTTTAAATGACATATTTTAAGAGTTTACCCATCAAAAACTATGGCTCAGATGCGTAACAGCATTGAGAATTTGTTCATTGTCAGTGAAACGGTTCATTAAGAAACCAAAATTAGCAAAATATCATAAATGTCTTTGATGAATGAAGATTACAAAAATTTGGGGATCCGAAATTGAATTTAAATCTGGAAATTAATTAAAAATATAGGTTTTAGGATTTAGACCATTTCAAACAAAAAGAAACATTATAGTATATTATGTAACTTTTTAAAGGTCATTAATTCATTTAACAAATTTGTACCACTTGACCACTTCTAGTCAAATTTCTTAAACAGAAACTCAAGATGCTCTTTGGAATTGATCGTTCTCAAATTGTGCTGGAGAACATCATCATAAGGTATTACACAAGAGATTTTAATTTTCATAAATATGTTAAATGTAAACTTTTTACTCAAGTAAATATGCTAATCATATAATGTGTGATGATTTTTTTTAAAGCATTAAAAAAAAATTTCACTTGTGATCTCAGACTTCTGGACCCCACTATATAAGTAGTTATGCAATCTTTAGAGTTAACAAGCCATGTCACATTAGCTGACGTGGTCATAATCTGACCCAGACACACTATTAGCACCATATAAACATCCTCTGCAATATCTCACTCCTTCAGGAACTCCATTATATTACTCTATTTTCCTTCATTACACTCTCTTCTGATGAAGACTTCCCCCCTGGCTACCATGGTCATGGGCTATATTAGATAAAAGCATAAGTTTAATATGAAAGAAAATTTGAGGGAACTCAGTGGCTCGCTGAAGGCAGGGAGCTTAGTGAAAAGGCCATCGGATCAGCGAAGAAGATCCGGTTGAGTCAGAGCACGAGAGGAATGCTGAGTGAGACCTGAGCCAGATACACAATCATTATCCTACAACAGGACTCACAACAACTGCCAAACACCCCAGGCCTACTGTGCCAGCCACATTCGTGCATGGGAATGAGAGCTCTGACAGATAAGAGTTTAGTGAGACACTAAGCTGAAATGATCCACTAAGGAATGGATCCACATGAAAACCACATAGATGTCATGAATGCTAGAAAGGTATCTGAAAAACAATTGGCAACAATAGCAAGTGTACCAGCTAAACCAGCACTAGCCGCCAAACAAGCCTAGAAGTTCATAATGATCTGCACTGATCCTTTTAAAGGAGAGTTTAGTCCTAATTTACAGTACATTCAAAATACATCTTCTCGGCATACTATAAACAGGGTTGCCAATACACTCTTGATCAAATTGAAAACTTACGTCATAAAGTAAACATTTACAAAAATAGTACATGATTACAAATTCAGGTCCAAAATGTTGTAGTCCCTTTCGAGTCATTTTTGTAGGCATTAAACTTCCTGATTTTTAAATATCTGCTTACGATTGTACAGTCTGTTTCTCTATGCGATGGTGTGATTGATTAATTTTTTACACAAAAAATTATTTGAGTCTCACCAATAGAAACACACCAAACACGCTAATACATTATCAATCTAACAAAACATATTCTGTCAATGAGTGTTGTCTTGAGTCGCTGTCTTGCATATATCCCAATGACTTTGCAGTTAAAGGTGGAATACCTAAGATTTTTGCATTAAAATATCCCAAAATCACAAGGCCAGTGTTGTATATTTAGTTAAGATGATAACTTACAATATTCCGAATGTTTCAAGCAATGTTTAAATCGTGAGAAAATTGAGATTTTAACCAAGGAAACGGGGCGTGTGAGCAGGGGTGAGCTGGGAGTCGCCAGTCAATCGCGTCATATCCGGCGTTACCTCGGTTTCACGCTCGTACTACGTGTAGTCCTGGATAAATGCGGAAGTTGTAGTTGTGCGTTTGCGTCTATCAAGCAACAAACGTCAGCATGTTCGCGCACATTTGTAATGGAATGGTGCACATTCTGGTGCATTATTCTTTTAAATTATTCTCGGAATGTGAACTGTTGGCTGTAAAGGGGGTCGCACACCGGAAGAGAAGAGCCGTGCCACGTCTAGGACAAAGTCCAGTATCGCACACCGGACGCGCACTTTCTCATCAGTATATGGCCAGCAATATTGTTATGTTTAATGACATGAAAGGAAGATAATGTCTGTTCTATGTTATGATTGTACTGTACAATTAAATACAATCGATTGCTGAGTCTGCAGTCTGAAAACTTTACCTCAGAGCATCCAATAACTGAATGAATTGAGAATATCACCTGAAAAATCTAATAACATCAGCAATTGTCATTCAAGCAGCTGATTTCTGTAAATGAATGCAAAACTAAATGCATATTGCAGCATAGGGCGAAGTCAGGATCCATTAGCAACTGATTTGACTTCAAACCCTCTCCACCATAGCTTCGATCCAGTGACTCGTACAGTAACATCTGTGATAACTAATTTACTTTTAAACCTGACTTTTCTTGCGGCTATTTCAGTTTAATGAAAAACAAGCATGTCATTAAACGCAACATTTATAGAAATCGAACTTTACCTCATCCATGACAACTAATTTTCAATTCCCGTCTGACTGATTTATCCACGGTGGAGTTGAAAACAACAGTTCCATCATTCCGCGTTCCTCTACGTCGTTCATCAAGCAAAGCCATTGTTGTTGTTTTGAATGTCACGCCCTCTGAGCGACATGCAATCTTAGGTATTGCAGCTTTAATGCATTTTATCAAATTCTTTTTTCTTGTCAACTTAATTTGTTGACTCCACAAGCCCACTCTTTGACCGCCCACTAACACCTGCCGCAAAGGTAAAACCCCCAGCTCTCGCAAGATTTTCGTGAAATAAAGTATGAAGCCACAAATAAGAAAAAAAGTAATAAATATGAGTTATCAATTTGCATTTGTGAGATATAGTCACAATTAACTTTTTTTTGTAGGGATGGAAATGCACTTCCATACAGACCAGAAGCCCAGCAAGAAAAACACAAACCAGCAAATCCAAATCCAGACCCAAACCAATGAAAAGGCATCATCTCGACAGTAAACTTCTAGTTCCTCAATTTGTAGATTCTGGATATTCCCTTATTCATTTCATGCACTAAGTGTGTTTCCTTCCCTCACCCGAGAAAGGTTAGTGAGGAGGTTTCTGAAGTGTTGGAACACTTGGGGGTGGTGTTTGTCGCTTTAACCTTCCTGTTTTTCCTCAAGGACCCACTGTACCCTCTATACTGCCCTCACTGCCAAAAACAGCTGAGTCAGAGATGCGAAGATAGATTGTGTAAGCATGTGCGTGCATCCTTTGCTGCATAAAAGTGCGTTTGGGTGTGTGTGCGAGTATGTTTTTGCCTTGACACCATAAGAAATACTACAGGGGCAGTCTGGTGCTGGCGCAATTGCTTGCAGCTCTGCACCGCATCCTTGTGCGTGAAGCTCTCGGCCAGATGACACCAATGCTGTGGCAAATGAGTCGGCCCATAAAGTAAGAGCTCGGTAAGTCACACTGCATAATACTGTCAGCTGGGAGCATCAATAATCTCTAATAGATGCAATGTCAGGAGTTTGATGGGAGGGTGAATGGCCAGTGGGAGGGAGGGAACAAGAGAGGTAAAGGAACATGCAGATGCACCAGAAGGTCATTCAGAGGAAGATCTACCAACCCTGACAGCAGGAATTGAACAACAAAAAAAATGCTTGACAATATACCAGGTTATGTTTCTGATGTTCATTATGCAACTACAAGTTTCTTTAAGGTGAGAGAATAATTGACGGACCATAGGATTTTCACAATAACAACATTCAAGCTTTGATTTGAAGCTAAAAGTTTCTGAAAATGTGAGAAAGAGATTATGCAGGCCTACATCAAACTCCCACTCTCATGAATCATCTCCTGAAAGACATAATTGAATAAAGTATTATGGTACAATATAAAATGATTGACTTTATAGACATTGATTGTAAATGTAATATCTGTTTTATTTATATATATATATATATATATATATATATATATATATATATATATAAAGTTACTGCCGATTGCATTTTTCCTAATGCTCACAAAGTGGGAGTTTGCTACTCAGGTCTTGGTGCAGTTCTTGTTTTTATGTTAATCCAATAATTATGGTAGTTCCCCAATAGGAATTCAGAAATTAAACATTTAACATAAGTTTTAAAAAATAAACTGAAACTCAGTGGGTTTTATAGATGCATATAGGCTATCATTGCTTCCTTAACAACATCAGAGCTCATGTTAGGTATGTCTGCAAAAGTTATGGTTAAAAATCCATTATGAAGAAAACAAATAGGATTTTTACTTTGAACCTGCTGGCTACACTCTTATGTAGTTAAGCAATATTTTAAATCAGGAGTTCTCAACTCCAGTCCTCACAACCACGGCACAGGCTCTGCATATTGTGTATGTCTCCCTTGTTAAACACACCTGATTCAGATCCTCAGCTCGTTATGGTAGACATATGCTGCGTCAGAAATCTCCACTCAAAGCACTACTCCCTACCCCCTATGTTGGGGTTAGAGAGCAGAGCACTATATAGTGAGCTTACCAGCATAACAGAAGCCACTTTCGGACACTACTCGATCGTCTCTCGGCGCCGTTGATTACATCATCTGTCAGCTGGTGCCAAGCCGGCTCTGGGCTAAATAGATTTTTAAAAATAAATACATTACATTATATTGAGCTTATTTCTCCAAAATTTAAAAACTAAAAGTGATTTCTGGCCGTTTTTGTTATAATGCGCTACTCCACACATGATTATAACTTATTTTTACGAATCAGCGCAATGCATGATGGTATGTAGGGCTTTGGTTAGTGACCATCGGTTGTTCACTACTTTTCAAAATGCATTCTGGGATACATTGAGTGGACTATATAGGGTATAATATTCATCACTATACATTCGGACAGCACTACAAAATGGCGAGCTCACTATATAGTCCACTATATAGTGAGTAATGGGAGATTTCTGGACCAGCAATGAGTCTATGCTAACGAGCTGAGGATCTGAATCAGGTGTGTTTAACAAGGGAGACATACACAATATGCAGAGCCGGTGGGTCTCACAAGGACTGGAGTTGAGAACCCCTGTTTTAAATCACAACGTCCCTCTTACAATTGCTCATTCTCTATCTATGCGTTTCTCTCTCTTTTCATCCATTAAAAATAAAAAACATGAGACATAAAATTGTCTCTCAATGCTGTACTAAGAGCTTTTCTTTTATTGTTTTTGGTTGCTAATCTTCAGCATGGGGTGCTGGTACTTCAACACTGATTAGATTAACAAGCATACATGGTCAACCAGCTTCACCAGTAGTGTGACTAGCACTGTCAATCAAGTTTTCCTGGTGGACATCATGGTTATTTTAAACCATCACTAACCAGCATAAATCAGTCTGAATCAGCATGGGATTAATACTTGTCTTTATCAGCAGCGACAAGAAAACATTACTGCACTAGAGCCCAGACCGATAAAGATTTTTGAAGGCCGATACCGAAACAAATATTTGTCGGTTTTAAAATACAATATTCCAATATATCTGCCGATATTTTTTTTTTTTAGAAACGCGCAACAAAACATTAACAGATTTCTCTAACATTGGTTATTTGTAGTTATTTATGAGTTTTAACTAAAATAATATGATAATGCATTTTATTGTCACAACAGAACGATTTAGTCACAACATAACGATTCTTAATCTATTACAGAACGACAGTCTGCAACGCACACTTGGCATCATTGAATTTCACACACGTATAAAAGAAAAGCTAACTTTTATGCACAAGATATGTTTGATACTTTTTCTCAATGTCTAAAATGTTCACTCCTCACAAGTCTAACTTACGTTTTCCAACTTACATGTCTCGTGACCAACTCACCATGAACACACTTCACCGATTATCTAACTCGCGGATAACTGGTTCTCTCTCTGCAGGTGCAACATGACATCATGACTTTTGCGTAAACATACACGCCACTTTCGAGTCAAGTGGCGTGTTATCTTGAGCATTTTGGAGCTGTCCGCGTGTATCCGTGTGTATGCGTGTATGTCTACGCCATTAATGTCCAGAGTGATTCCGCGTGTCTGTACATGTCCGCAGAGCGAAACGAAGCAAAATGTAGATCTACATCTGGGGAGCTATGTTTTTTTTTTCCTAGGATGGTAAGGGAACAGTCATAAATGCCATTAACCCCAGTGACGGGTAGGTTTAGGGGCGGGGTTGGAGTAAGTCATACATTTATATATACAGTATTGTAACGTTAAGTCAACGGCGTTCAAACACGCTAAAAAGCGATTATGCGTGTTGATAGCACGCCAAAAATGGAAAATACGAATTGCCGTGTCATACACACGCTACTTCATGAGATCAGTCTGGCCCGTGGCTGGATCAGCAGGTTACAGGATGTGTGGCTCGTTATACACGAGTGTTGCCAACAGGGATGGTGTAGAGTGCCCTCTGGTGGACAAACTATACAGCTCCAACACTCATGACATGGTTGAAGCGTGTTTCGTCCGTTTTCTGATAAACTGAAATATTCATTTATCGGCCATTATAACTGCCGATACCGATATTTTGGAAAATGCCTAATGTCGGCCTAATGTCGGTCTGGCTCTATACTGCACTAACCACAACTTTTAAATTTCAAATGGCAAACTCCTGTTGGACCTGCAACAACAACAATGAGATTTTAGAATTAGGACTAAACAAGATTTACCTGACAAGAATGTCCATAAAATATCTAGAAGCATTTCTTGGTGAAATCATGCTCATAATATGGCTGATATTGAAGGAATTCACAGTACATATAATCGCACAGTAAAACATACAAAAAAGTGAGTAATATCCGACAAAGGCCTCATAACATCACACCACAAGTGAATACACTCAGAACAGACTCTAAAAAGGACATCATTACAGCCAGTGAAGGTGAATTTATCATCAGAGCCCAAGAAACACATGACGCTGCCCTCCATCTCTCCCACAAGACCTGCTTATTGCTTGTAATCAACTACTACTGTCAGGTTGTGCTCTTGTTATTATATCTGCGGCCTATAACACACAAGCATATCGGGAACACAACACAGCACTGGCAATATTACAGATCTTTTCTCTCTCGCACTGGACTACACTGAGGCACTGGACTGGAAAAGCCAAACCATGCTCATATAAATACTTCATCGCTGATTCAATTTTAAACCGAGAGATGGGAAGAAAAGGAAAAAAGACTGCTCTTTGAACCTCACTTTCCCTCCATTAGTGATTACCTTCTTCCTCTTTTTTTTTTACTCTGCATCTCCCTCTCTCATATGTACACACCCATGCACAAATGCTGCCTTTGGTAATGGAGTTACACACACACTCATACATACACATCAGATATCGACATATACACGCACAGAGACATTTCCAGTCTTTGATAATGGAACAGAGAGAGGACGGAGGGAATTTAAGCCATTGTATCTACCCGAGGTCATAAATAGCTGGTGGAAATATTATGTTTACCCGTGTCTGTGCTCAGTGGTAAGATTGCATACATCGTTTGAACATCCACAGATTCTAATTTTGCTGAAACGGGCTGTTTTGAGAACGACAATGTGTCACAACGAAGAGGAAGGTCATTCGGTTTATGACAAGATTTGAGCCGCAAAGAAAGGAAAGGTCAAGTCACGTCTAACAAATCAAGACAGGCCTACAGAGATTAGCATAATTCTGCAAGACATATGACATTAATCTGGTAATATGAAAAAGAAACTGTTAATTTGTGTGGATTAGGACAGGCCTCAGTGGATGTCACAATCTGAGGATAGCACTAGGCAATTGCTGTGAACATAACATATCCAAGGCTCAGTTTGATTTTTCTGCACACCAAATTCAAAATAAAACTGTGTAGTATGCATACTATATCAATGAATAAATCTATGTATAGGACCTTAGTAGTGCATATTATTGAGCTATATACATACTACACTGATCAAAAAAATGTATATCCTACTACTAAACAAATTTAGTGTTCATACTACATTCATCAAGTATGACAACTCAATGGATTTAAGGTTTAGTTGAATACTACATCTATTTAGTATTCGCAGTTGACTATGAATGCAAGAAAAGCCTAAATGTTGTGTGACTGTATAAATTGCACACTTTTGCAAAAGGTTCAAACTGAAGGATGTACTTGCTTCATGTTAAAATATATATAACCTACTTTAAGTATAGATACACTACCATTAAAAAATTTGAGGTCGGTAAGAATTTTAGTAGAGCCAGACCAATATATCGGCAGGCCGATATTATTGGCCAATATTAGACCTTTTCCAAACTATCGGTATCGGCAGTTATAATGGCCGATAAATGAATATTTCAGAAATAAAATAAAAAGGATGAAACACGCTTGAACCATGTCTTGAGTGTTGGAGTTGTATAGTTTGTCCACCAGAGGGCACTACAGCGTTCCTGTTGGCAACACTCATTGAGTTGGTCACGAGACATACATTGCTTGATAATAACAATTAAAAGAACATCTCCATCAGTTCTCTTAGCTCAAATAAGCATGACAAAATTTGTAACTATCATGTCCAGTTTTGCTGCTGTTAAATAAGCCAAGAGTGAAGCGGAATCAGCTAGTAATAGTTACATTATGCAGTGTTGTTGACTGTATTTATTTAATAGCGCCGCGTGACAGTTATAGCAATGAGACGTATCATCTCTTCTTGGCCTGTTATATTGAAAAGTGTATGTTTTACAATTTGCAGAATGACATAATCCATTGCTAAATTATGGCTCATCATAGACTAGCTAACCACAAAGCTAGCTAATGCCACTATCGATCAGTCTGTTCTGTTGTAACAATAAAAGTAACAATAAAAGAAACAAGTTTCTTTTTAAAATGCATTATCATATTATTTTAGTTCAAACTCATAAATAACTACAAATAAGTAATGTTAGGGAAATCTGTTAATGTTTTGTTGCACGTTTCTTGCTTTTTAGAAGAATATCAGTAACCAGACAGTTTCTGGTCTCATTGACTTCCATAAAATCGGCTAAATGGATATCAAAAACGGTAAAACTCTACTGTTTAACTCTAAGGGAGTTGTAAAATTAGCCAATTTCCAAAAAAAAGTGGAGTATCCCTTTAAAAAAGCTGTTCTATATGAATATGTTTTTTATGTTTATTTGAAAACCATTCTAACAATGTTTTGTGTTCATTTTCAGTGTTCTTTGATTAATAGTACATTCAAAAGAAAGACATTTATGTGAAAAAGAATATATTTAACAAAGAAAGAAACTGACTGACCCTATACTTGTACTCGAATGGTAGTGTCTGTAAATTAGCTTGTATGAAAGAAAATCTGAAATCTGTTGTATAAGTCAATGTACTTAAGTCGTGCACTGTATATGAACTTAGAATGCATTTTATTTTTGAGTTAACGTGGATACTACAAGTTTAAAAGGATTTAGTTGAATTCTACGATTACGTAGTCATACTACAGTACATAGATTAGGTTTGATAATGAATACAAGAAAAGCCTAAATGATTGGTAGTTGTGTATAAACGCTTTGAAAATGCTAAATAAGTATTGAGAGTTACTGAAACAATAACAAAATTATCTTGTGGGCATAGAAACGTCAATTATGCAAAATATTAGGGTAAACTACTAAAGAAAGTTCTGCTTTAATTACTCCTTATACAATTATTGCTGGGACAACTGGGTGCTGAGAACATGTGAATTACTCTCAAAATGAATCTTTCAATAATGCAAATGCGTATCGTGAGCATCAACACAATTCTCTTGAAACCTTAAAGATCATCTGTTGAATCCAAGAATCCAAGTTTGCAGCATTTGGATGCTGGAGTGATCCAAAAAGCGATAACATGCATTGCATAAAGTGCAAGAAGGAAATGGCAGCTGGGGAGACTCTGAGCATGATAAATAGGTTAGGAGCAGAGTAACGGAGCTGCTTGAGTTGTTTCATCTTCAAGCGGAAGACAGACGAGAATTGCCCCACCCACATCTGTCGATATCACTGCTACAAAGCCTAGATGCTGAGTATGCATGCATGCAAGCAGGCAGCACGTGTAGAGAGCACATCCCATGCTCTCTTCTTCTCCGGTGTGCCTGCAAGGACATTATTGGTAAGCTATTTCATCCCTGTCGTCCATAAGGGACAATATGTGAGGAGCATTTATAGCGTTATATACTGTAGACCAGCGTCCATTGCATATATCCAGAACTTAATCAGGATATATTAATCAATCAAATTGACTTAATCTATCAATTTAATCAGGGTTGTGTAATTAGGCTTATGGGCTCCTTGCCTATAATCTGATAGACAAAGCACTTTGAGTCTAATGGATGCTACTCTGACATGTGCAAGGAACGTCAATATTTCTGCGCATTATGACTGGAACTGGGACCAGCAAGCTCAGGGACATATTCATCAAGAATTAAGAGCATACATGCAATAGAAAAAAAAGCAAGGAAGAAGTTTGAACTGAATAAAATTTCATGCAGTGAAGTGAAAATAAAATCATTTAGGAAATATAATTGGTTCTTGTGTTTAACAGTTGAAATGGCGAGTTTGTCATGTGCCTACTACTTGGGGCACATGCTGGGGTGCAGAAAAAATGTTAAACACAGATATATAGAAACAATAAAGGTTTAAAAAAGAAAAAGTGCTCATGCATCTTCATCAAACTGAATCTGCAATGTCTATGTAAGAGACAGTGGTTCGGAAAAAGAAAACAAGCCCCTTGTACTATACTATGAGTGTCAGCATGATGTAGTATCAAATAGAGGTCAAACAATACATTGAAACGCCGATAAAAATACTCATGCAACCGAGAGAAACGTATAGACAGATCAGGAACACATCTGATTTCATTTAAAAATACAGTTTATCCTCACTCTAATACATATTTTGCTATTTTGACTAATCATAATGTTCTCTAAAAGAGAGTAAGAAAAGCTATATATACATTTACATACAATTCAACTCTATGGTCCTAGTCAGGCTTAGTTCTACAGGGGTGTTAAGCATCTTCAAACGACAGCAAGAGCATCCTCAGTTGATGCTGTAGTAATATCATATTGGCAAACAGATTTGTCAAAAGCTGAGAAGCCTAAAGGTTTTTATTTACAATGTGTTTTTGCAGCGTTGAGCAATGTAGCCAATCACAGACATGTCTGTTGATCTTTGGAATTCAATGGCCAATCAGAAATGGCAAGGTTGAATCCACAAAAGGCTCAAAATGCTGGAGTTTTTGTTCAGGGCTCATTCTGAGTTCTGCAAACACGTGAATCCTCTCATTATAACAAATGAAGTGTAGACACGATGTAAATGAATAATGGATTTATTTTGTGCAGTATTCATTGATTGTAATGGAACTTCAACTATGTGAGATCGCAATTAACTTGTTGTTCCAATTAATTGTAAAAGTAATGGCTTGTAAATAATCTTGTAAATCTCTCACTGTGAATGGCTATTGTTATGGTGGTGCTGTTATATACTTTTTATCTATTGCATAATAGGACCTGTTCAATGTCACCGGTTTCACACAAGTTCAAATTTTGTTGTGTTATTTTTAAGTGTTTTGAGACATTTTGGTTGGATGCATCTATTTTTATTTGTTCTGGATATATTCAGTTTAGATATATTTTATAATCTTTAATTATTCATTTAGTTAACATATTTTATTTAAAAGTACAATGCATTTTTATGGTTCAGTCAATAATCTTATTTTGCACTATTTTCTTTGAGTGTTTTGTTTTGATTCAATATCAGTTTTAAAAAACTATTGATTAATTTAATAAAGGAAGTGGATGGCCCAAAGAATATTAAGAGGTACCCCCTACCTCATAAATAAATGTATATCTTGCTTCATATTTATGAATGTAGTAAAAGGAGACAGGTATGAACATATGGCAATCTTTTAACTACCAGAAATGTTCAAATATCAAAGGCAAAACATGTTCCTCTAATTATATAAAGCAGTCTAAGATTAACATAACAAACCATTGCTGTATCTCAACACTTCTCACTATTAAATCCCTGTGCATTTAAGCATATAAAGATTGAAAAATGACATTTTCTTTCTCTTGAGTTAAATTTTAATTGTTAAATAATACACTTACTACACCTACTTCCACAAAACCTGCAAAACCAAGAAATGAACTGCAGTCCCTACAAGCAATAATAATATACAGTAGATTCTATTAAAAACTATATGCAAATTATGCTGACAAAATCTCAGATTTTAAGTCAGTTTTATCAAACTTTGTGCATACATTTATGGGAGACACTGGTATTGTAAGTTTGAGATAAAAACCTAGTCTCAAAGTTTATTATTCAATGAGCAAAAATTAATATATACAATCTAGCAGTCCAAATTGTTGAACAGTTTTGCACCTTAGATGGAAAAGAATTTGTAATACAGCCATTTTAAGTCAGGACAAAAATGATTCATCTTTAGCTTTAATATTTAATTTTTTAGGAGATCTATTTCAAAGCAACTGCCAGCAGAAAAAATAATTATTAAAAATTGAGAAGCTTCAAGGACAAATAGCTATTTGAGTGCCTTGACTGTACCAAATCATTTCATGAGAATACAAATGAACTTTTTTTCTGAGAGCATAGGTCTTTTAAATAGTGCATTTCCAGTGTATTGTAACTTTTAAAGGGTTGTGAAACACTACAATATGTTTTCCTCAATGTTAACAGTGGTGCACATTACTGATATCTTGATGAAAGAGAATGATAAAAAATATATATATTTCTGGGTTTGGTAATAAGAAATCATTCAGATATTTTTGTGTAAAATTTTCCTAACTAACCATTCTAATACAGCTAAAGCAAAAATGTAGCAAGGACAAAGAAATTTGACTTTTGAAGTCCTAATCAATTTGATTTCTCCATACCATCCAATAATATTCGATTACACACGGGTATATGTGCTTTATTTTTTTTGTCTAGTTAAGCACCCATAGACATTTAAGTCTTTATCAGCAATAGATATATTAAAGATAAGCAGTGCGGTTTTAATGGTAAATGTGGTCATATCATATTACATCCACAGAAGGTACTTAATTATAATGCACTTGGGCTAACCCTGATCTCTGACATTATGCTGCTATATTTCACCTCTCTCTCCCAGTCTGCTGCCTCTAGTGGTGTAAACATGCCAACACAAAAGCATCTCCCCATATATCACAACTGAACGTTCCAAGAATCCTGGGCAATGCATCCCTTCAAGTTGGCAGGATCACGGACAGCTTGGTAGGGACTCAGGCACGGAATAAATACAGCATGTGACTGAAGGTACTCACTGAGCACGTGTGACTTCACCTTCTCCTGCCTTTTCCTATTTAGGTAACAAGACAAAATGCATGCTCTCTGATGTATGGGAATCTGGGCCAGGCTGTGTGTAAGACATATGAATGTGATACATAAGATCTTATACACAAAGCAAGATCAGCCAAGAGACATAAATGCACTGCTATGTTGTTAACAACAGCTCTACTTTAGATTCAATCTTTTCTAAGTAAAAAGGATACAAAGCACAAATGCAGCTACTAAATTATGCACTATAGACCATTAGGAGTTAAATAACCAATAGAAGGCTTTTTGATCAATCTGTTTCTGCTTTTAGCCAATAAGTTAAGAGTAGCATACTGTCCTACTGTTACTTTTCTGCAGTATGCATGCTGTGTACAGAAAACAAAATGTATGCATGGTATACCAACATGAGTCATGACCTATGCTAAAATGTGTACCGGTAGTATACAGACACTGAGCTAGATACTATATCCCGCAATGCACTTAACTTACAAGTACATTTCCAGTGTGATGAATTAACAGCAAGTTAAAATTAAAATGTAACATACAATCTATAAAGTCATGTGCCAAAATATAGCATATGTTTAATGATGCAGAATACAGGTTTTTTTAGGTTATTTTTGAGGGTGTTATTTTCCAGAATGCAGTATACTGCACTATGCAGTAGCACTGTTATTCCATTTGAAACACAGCCGTTTCTCTGCATCTCACACTGTGGGTGCTCAACATCATTTTTTCTCTGGACCTCCACCTCAGGGAGGTGTAAAAATCACAACATAACTGTTTGTCCACCAACAGCTGAAATCTCACAAGGCCACGGGCCGTCCAAAACACTTTTAGGCCTCAGCAAAACTGACATGTTTTCAGGAGCACAATGACACCAAATAGAGCAATCCTTGTAACACGATTCATGAAGTGCCATTTTTAATAGCAATCACAGTCTCTAGAGGGTGAACAAGCAAACCAATCTACTTTGTAAATGCATGTTATACATTTTATTGTTAATAACTTCATCCTGTATGTATACGTTTTTTTTCCTTCTTACTTTTAATCTAATAATGTTTAATCAAATTGTCTTAACTCCAACTTCCAGTGAAAGTTATTTAGTTTTACAACCATTTAGTTCACTTAAAGGGACAGTCCAGCCAAAAATGAAATTTCTTTCATTTACTCACCTTCAAGTTGTTCCAAACCTGCTGTACACAAAATACGACATTTTGAAGAATGTCAGCAACCAAAAAGTTCATGGTTCCTACTGACTTGACTATGAATAGACCTGAATGGAGGTCAATGGGATCCAGCAACTGTTTGGTTACCCATATTCTTCAAAATATTCTTGTGTTCAGCAGAAGAAAGAAACTCACACAGGTTTGGAACAACTTGAGGGTGAGTAAATGATGACAGAATTTTCATTTTTGTGTGAACTGTCCCTTTAAACCTCACCCTTCCACAATCAACAGCAAGTTAACATAGGCTAAATCTTTAAGTGCAATGCCAAAATCTCAAAATCTAATCAACAACCAATCCCAGGACCCAAAGCCCCTGCCTAGTAGTTTTTTTTCCTTTTTAAATAATCAGTTACACTCCGATGTTTATTTCAATACAGAAGAAAAGATCTGTTGCTACTTACGATAAATCGCTCAATTTGAATAGCAAGAGAGAGTATAATTCTACTCTTAAAGCTACACTGTGTGATTTTTTATCCCCATCTCAGTGGGGAAAAGGTATATGACCATCCAGTGAATATTAGTTTCTGTTCCTCTCAATTCCGATTTTCGTTTTAACTACGGTGGCCAATGTAGTCCAAGATTAACATGGCTTCCAGCTTGACCTTGTCCATAAATGTGTTAACTCAAACGTAAACGCGAAAGTCAAAGCTTGAATTAACGGGTATGTCCCTCTTTCGCTAATGTACTTTCAAGATGGAGGGTCAACATGGCGACCGACATTAGAACCCCTTACCCATATGTATTTTCAATGGCATATTATACACTGACGAGAATACTTTATTACTTGAACGAAGTAAATATACATTAATGAGCACATATGAAGAGTTCAGATGCAAAAGCCTCTAAATGCCATTTGAGATTTTCTTCTAAAATGACAGTTTTTATTGAGCTTGTATATTTAAGTTCAGTAATTTCACTTAAATGACAATTAATAGGTAATCTTCATTGCCATTTAAGTGAAATTACTGAACTTTAATATACAAGCTTGATAAAAATGATCATTTTAGAAGAAAATTTCAAATGGCACTTAGAGGCTTTTGCATCTGAACTCTTCATATATTTTTGAAAGAACTACGTTTTTTTAGCTAAGAATAAACTAAAAGAGTTACACAGTGTAGCTTTAAATAGAATTTAACAGAATTTTTATAGAATTTAACATTTCTAAAATAAACAGCAAAATTCTAATCATATTCCTCTCTCTGTTTTACATATGTGCCAATTGTTTAGCCTTCTGGGTGCCAATAGTTGCACACGTGCATTTATTTATACCAGCAGCTGCACAATTATCAGTAATGCTCATACAAACATTTGCATCACGCATTAGCTTTACTGTAAAGTCACACGACATCAGGCCCTAGCGAACAAATATTAACATCTGCATTTTGAGTTTTTGATTTAAATCACCCCTACAAAACATAATGTCTAATTACATGATTATGAAAGAAGTTCAAGGCTTGCAAAAGAATAAATACTCGAGTGAGTTCTAAACTGGTTATTAAACACAACCCTATTTCAATCAAATCAAAAAAGCAACAGTATCATCAAACACGTCCCGACTTCAATTTCTCAGACCCCTAATCTCAAGAGGTCACTGACAGCCTTGACAAATGCTTCATCAGACGTCCCACTGAAGATTAAACAGCCAACCCTCAAGGACAGCCCTCAGAGTGATCTTTCGACTTTTCCGCTCTCAGTGTCACTGCCTGCGCCTCAGCATCTCGGTTCTTCCGTTAATTGGCGCTATGCTGACATTCTACCACCGCCGGCCACATATCTCTGCCCGATCGCGTAGTTACACGAGCACGCTGATAAATGCGGAAGCTGACAGGTTTTATGAGCCTTGGTGAGCAGACGGGAGTGGAGTCATCACCCCGGTCTCTGCTGATCTTCGGTCACGTGTACCTCTGCTCTGGTGTAAACCCAAAATCTGCATGCATGCGACCATACATCATCGCATGCACATTTGTGGAAGCCAGTAGGCAGCCAGAGGGCACAAAGCAGCAGTGCACTTCAGCTCCCTCATACAAACTGGAATGAGAATGGGCGGCAGAGGCAGGTGTAGACATTACGCTCACGTTCTGCCAAAGTTCACGCTTATGGCATTGATATGTGCATTCACTAGGTGGTGTAGGGAACGCGATAAACAATGGAGCGGCATCTGAATAAATAAAGCAATCAGGTCTGTTTTGATACAGCCTCATTTCAAAAACAACCTTCTAAATCGATAAACGGGATGTTCCCTGAGGATCGAGGGGCTACTTAACCAATCATCTCAGTCATGACCCCCCCCTCATCCGCCCCACCAGACGAGCACCTTCCTTAAACATAATCTTTGAACGACCAGTTCTGGCTGACTGGTTAACACAATGAGTCAGTGATATGTGTAAAGGTGTGTGCGTATTCCCTTCACTCAGGGAAAAAGAGGAAGGAGCAAGCAGGATGGGTTTGTTTTTTTACCTTGCGTCTGCGGTCTCTCGATCGGTTCCTCTTCTTGTTCTTCTCCTCCTCCTTCTCTCGCTGCTCTTGGGCTGCGAGCTCCTGTCAGGTCCTTGTTCTTGCGGGAGCTGCTTAGCGGCTTGCCGCCATGGTGCCGCTGCAACAAGCGGTGCTACGCCTGTGAAGGAGGCTGTCCCTGCGGCGGCCAGGTGCGGGAGAGGCGGTGGCGCTGTGCGCGCCTGCGAGGAGTAAGCGCCCTACACGGCTCTGGGCGGCCAGTTCCCTCAGCAGCACGCCACAAAAGAGATGATGCTGCTGCTTGCCTGACTGCTTGCTCCTCATCCAAGCCAGATCCTTCCCATCCCCCCTCCCTTCTTCTCTCTCTCTCTCTCTCACCACACACCAGTCAGTCACGCAGTCCAAGGCTCAACAGTGTAGGGATACTGCAGCAGCTCGATATTCCTTCCTCCGTTTCTCTTTCTCACTCACAGGCTCCCATTTTCTCAGGCATGATAGCCAACTGTTAACCGCACGTCTGTTGGTATTGTTGTGATCTGCAGTATGTAAATCAGTGCACAAGTTCACATTTTAATGATTTGTTTCTACACAGACTGAAAGGAGAAACCCATCATCATTAACTGTATATTTGCCTCTCGCACCACCAACTACAGCATTAAGTTAGATTCATTTTCTGGTTCTAGTTGAATGCAGGTTCCCCTCATTGCTTTAGAATGAAAATGGTTTCGAGCTTACAGCTTACCTCATAAAAACTGCATGTACAGTCTCTCTCTCTCATCAGACTGGTTTTCCATGAGAATGGGTTCATGCATTGTTGTTTATGCAGTAACTCCCTCCATTTACATCTGCATAGTATGGGGAAAGACAACGTGAGGGTGCGTATATGACAACGAGAGAAAGATAGGATGAAAAGTCACTTGTTTTTGTGCACTGAGGTACATACATACCAGTCGCTTTATGTCAGGGGATACCTTATGGAATAATCTGGATGCCTCCCAGAGCTCACGTGTTGTTCTTCTCTTGTAGCCTATATTGTAATTCATACAGTAATGACAAATGTTTGCATGTTACAAGTGGGATACAGTGTGCTAATTATTTCTGTTTATGTTACAATACTGTGCAAAATGTGGGATTGTGGAATCGCAGTTATGTAAAAAGGAGCCAGTGCATTACAATTCGGAGCCCATCTGAAGTGAAATGCCGCGCAAGCGTTTGCCTTTGAGAATCATGGCTGAGTCATGTGACCTCAGACAGATCAGTCATATTTATTTATGCTTGTCATGACACAAGGCTGTACATTATCCTTCATCTGCTTGATTTCCATTTCTCTAATTAGTATGATCCACTGATTTCCTTCAGGAATGGGGATCCTTCATTACATACTTATATATTTGTTTTTGTTTTTTTATTTTTGCATATTTGTATATATGGTTACATATATAATATGGTTGTATAATATGGTTGTATAATATGGTATCACATACATGGAAATCTGGTAATTGGGTAATTTTAGATGATTAAGTCACTTTTTACTCTGGATTCGGAGTGATTAACACAACATTTACAACCTATAACAACAACTACAACCAGAAATGTGTGCATAGCTGGCAGATTTTGAAGCGCAGCATGCACTAATGAATTGGAAAGCAAACAGATAGCTTTCTTAAAGGTTTACACACCTTATGGATTTCTGTTGTGCTGGACAACATAGAAGTTGTACAGACTTCATTTATACAGACACATAATGGTGAGAATGCTCATTTCTCACAAAAGCCAATGTTTTCAGTTATCAACTACGCTGTAGAGTTATTTGCAATAATTTATAATTAGGTTTATCCCTAATTACTAAAGCAGGGTGTCCAATCCTGCTCCTGGAGGGCCAAATATCCTGCAGAGTTCAGCTCCAGCTCTAACTAAACACACCTGAACCAACTCAAGGTCTTACTACGCATTCTAGAAACTTCCAGGCAGGTGTTTTGAGACAGTTTGGAGCTAAACTCTGCAGGACAGTCAGGAGCGAGTTTGGACACACCTGCATTAAAGGGAAACTCCACTTTTTTTTGGAAATAGGCTCATTTTACAACTGAGACCAGAATTTTTCTAGACCAGAAACTGTCTGATTACTGATATTCTTCTAAATATCAGAAAATCGGCTGAATGGATTCAAAAACAGTAAAACTCAATTGTTTCGTCAATGAGACCAGAAACTGTCTGGTTACTGATATTCTTCTAAATAGAAAATCGGGTGAAAAATATATTCAAAAACGGTAAAAACTCAACTGTTTCGTCAATATAAGACCAGAAACTGTGTTGGCCTAATGGATTCAAAAACGGTAAAACTCAACTGTTTAACTTAACATATGCACCCTGACCCTGAGGCCACTTGACAGCTGCATGAAAAATAAATGTAATTTTTGAGGCCACTGAAATTATTTGTATCTTCTCTGTAAAAAATACTGCGTGCACCATTAACGGTAGAAATTCAGTTCAAAGTGTGACTAGTGCAGCGTGATCTTTGTAGTCTACAAACCGCTCTTTCTCTGGATGTTCGTTCAGTCTGAAGTAAAATTCACAATTTTGGTGAGTTCAAGTTCTCCAGGGAAGTTCGTGAGCAGCTAGGCTAGTTTTTAAAAATGTTTTTAATTAATTTAGGAAGCCACTGCCAACTTCATCGTTACACGTTGCATTGTTATGGCATATTCTGTGCAGGCAGTAAGCTTCTGTGCTGTAAATAGAAAAGCCTAATAACATCACACTGTTTTAGTTTTAATCATAGTTATACTCACAAAACGCATTCAACACTGCATAGCCTGTTGTTTTTTGTTTTTCCACACATTTAGTCGGCTACTTTGCATTTCGTCAGTCAGTAGAGCTCAATCTTGCTTTGCTAACAGCAGATTTCGCCATCTAGTGGACTCTCGGCAACACTGCACGTTTTCAATTACTACAATTACTACACTCTTGTAACACATTTTAATTGTTTAGGCTTAAATGAACTGATAGAACATCAACACAATATGTGTGTATGTGCATGCGTGTCTGTTGACATTTACATGTGAAATGAAGTGAAATATGTCTGGTTTCCTGAAATGCATAACCTATATTTAAATGATATGGCCCGGTTTCACAGACAAGGCTTAGATTAAACCAGGATTAGGGTTAGTTTAATTAGGGCATTTAAGTAGCTTTTATAAACGTGCCTTATGTAAAATAAATCTTGAGACAAAACAAGATTGCACTGACGTGTGCAAATTTCTTTCAGTTAAAACAGCTCAAACATGCATTTTAGTCTGGGACTAAGCCTTGTCTATGAAACCGAAAACTTATCCTATTACCTATGATTTTTGTGGGGATTCAATCTAGTATAAAATGGTAGAAGAATTTCAAGTAAAATACACTTCTCTGCTGGAAAGAGTGGAGTTGTAGCAAACATGTCAAGTCCACTGCTAATTCATTCACAAATCACATGATTTGTATTAAACATGCGGAATGAAAATTTTCTTTTATGCAAGTTTATTTAACATCTTATATACGTAAGGTACATCTAAAATTGTGTTGTGGGAAATTTAGTCAAAACCAAGAGATGCTGTTTTTTAATGTCCTCTTCAGTGATATAAATCCTCAAAAATACTTTTTCATCCTGTGTTGCAGGTAATTCAGTGTATGACCACTGTGGCGTAGTCAGTTCCTGATTCATACTTCACTGCAGCAAACTTTTCACTAGCACCTGGATGATTCACTGTGGCGTACAATAGCTCATCCTCTACTATCTGTGGAAAAAAAGTTTAAAGTTTCTATTGAAATGCATCATCACAATTTTTTTTTACAGATTTTGACAGATAATGTTACATGAAATCATTCTAAGTAAATGTATATTTTTATGATATCCTAGATTTTTAATGATTCTTTCAAAAATAATACAATGACATTAATTACATACCTCTGTTTTCTCTGCCTGTACTTCAACAGTACCAGAATTTGCACTTTGGTTTGGTCTATACCCTAAAGAAAGAAAAACTTTACTGAAGACACCAGACAGTAATAAAATGGTCTTTTGATTGACCCACTGTCTATATAAAACACCTATGAATCTAAAATATTTGGTGTAAAATCATAACCAGAAGTAGTAGAACATGATGTTCGTTTGTGGTTTCTTACCTTGACTTTTGGTCATGTAGAGAATACACATGAATATGATGATGAGCAAAGAGAGCACAATCAGTGTCCCCAGTAACAGAAAACCAAAGCGAAAATAAGCTAAAGATGGAAACAAAAGGAAAAGCATTTTAAATTGTTAAAAAATGTTCCCTGTGACCACAAAGTCATTTTATGTGCCGCATAAAAATGTTTAAAATGCAATTTACATAGCCTCCACACTGTAATGGTGACATTTTGGCTCATTTTGTCTTCAGGTTTGCTTTTACAGTGGACGATAATTGTCGTTTGGAGCTCTTCGCCAGCTTTTCCCAGTAAAAGTTCTTCTCCACTGACAGTGAGCTTACAGCAATGCTCAGAGGAATTTCGATGGCCAATGTTTCTTGATCCAGCGTAGAAAAGCACTGTGGTATAGCCTGGTCCAAAGTCACAGCATGTCAGTTCAGTCCAGCCACTGAGAGTTGTCTCTCCAAGACTAACAGACATATCTGTATATGAAAACATATACAAATATTATTACTTTGGCATGCTGTGAGAATCATATTAAAAACATTTCAGTGCCATACTCCACTATACTTTACATTTCAGAGTGTGACCCTGTTATATTTGTTACAGTTTTCAATTGCTTTAAACAAGCTTTCTAATTTTGCTACAGTCTGTTTCTGTAAAAGTTGAGGCCATTTGAATCATCCTTGCATAATAAAACGCATCATTTCAATATGGAAACCATCATCTTAATTGAATACAAATGAACACAAGATTTGCCACATACCTGCATTTGATGATTTGGCAGTAAGACTCACTGAAAAATAGCTGATAGTCAGAGCGAGGCAACAAAGATGTCAATCAGACAAATACTCAATACACACTTAAAATATACTTACAGAATATACACAGGTTTAACAGCTGGATCATAATTTCATGTGTTCAAGCGGATACAGCTCCACCTGTTAAGACTATCAGGTCTATAATATCTAGCATGTCGATGCTGACGAACAGGATGCATGATTGATCATTTTGCGTACAGCTTCGCCCCCACTCAAACACTAAAGGTTCTCTGCATGACTGATTTCCTGTGGCCTATCATCTATTAACATCTAGCAATTCCACTTGTATTTAAATTACTTACTAAATATGACAATATTAAAGCATAATTTAGAACAGACCTCATCAGGGTCAAGCAGAATGCAGGTAAATAAAAAAATGGTTGTGCTATATGCAGACTGTGACAAATACTACAGATAAGAATTATGTATTACGCCATGGACCATTGAGCAAGTGAATAAAAAGGAAACAGATGGTAGATCTTCTAACTCGCAGGCTTGAAAAGTTTTTTTTTTACTTTTCAAAAAATTTTAAAAATGTTGCATTAGTCAAATCTGCTTAGTCAAAATCTGAGATAAAAAAAGCTATTGTAGCCTTCAAACTGTATTCACTTTATAGCCCTTAATCCTGTAATTGTGGACAAATGTGGGCACATAGGACTCAGGTGTGATCCTAATTTTTATTTATTATAAATGTTATATCACTGTCTTCGATAAGGTTTTGTCTATCCATTTATGGTGTTTTTTTATTTTGGGGGTATTTTTGAGTTTATTTACTTCAATAAGTACCATATTTTCTATGTAAATTAATTACTATGTAGTTTTATTTTTAATTTTTTTAACTACATTAAAATATCATTCTAAAATATCAAGTTCTTAGAGCTAAAACCTACAGATGAAGTGACTTTGCGGTCACATGGTGTCTTATTTTGGCCTATTTTAGAATGTTCTAAATTATAGTTTTTCACATTCATTTCAATGGGTGCCCATTTTTGACCCAAATACAAGATTAAGGAGGGGTTTTTTTTCACCCACTTAACATTGTAGAATTGAGTCAAAAAAAAAAAAAAAAAGGTGTGTGTTCAGGAGGCAAACTTAGGAAAAGTAGCCAAGTCTTGTACCGCTCAGATCAAGGGAAGTATTTTTTTTTAAAATAAATCAAAACTATTTTGCCCACATTTGTCCAGAATACAGTTTTAGGGTTAAACCAAAACCGCTTTCAGAGCCAAAACAATCTTAAAAATAGAATTAATTAATTTAAACTTAATTTGAAACGGTGTATCTACAAATAAAAACAACAAAGTTTGCATTATGATAGATTTAATTGTGTTGTATTAAAGTGTAGAACTGCAGTTAAAAGTTGAAATTCACTCAAAGTTCAAATTCAATCAGGTAGTTTCTGCGACTTGTACAAAGAAACATTCACAAGGGAGAATCTTTGTGGATTTTGAGAGTAATAAAAGTCACAGAAACAATTAAATACATAAAATATCATTTACATGATAATTAAAAAAAGAAAATAAAGAGCTTTTAGGGTACAAAACTGGGACAGCAACCTTAATAGGGACAACGCTGTACCTATCTACCCCTAAAAGGTACATATCTGTAGTAATAATTAGTAGTAATTGTAAAATAGTAATAACTTTAAGGTACTACTAGGGCCTTTTTTGGTGTAAATGACATGCATGCGGGGGGAAATATATAAATCAAACGACTTACCAAGACTGTATGTCAGCACATTTAACTAATGCGTTCTCTCGTTTTACTAAATCATGAGCATAATACTTCTTTCCCTCGTTTTACTAATCGTAAACACTAATCGTAGCCACTTTGTAATAATTTGCTCCCTTGTTTTACTTCAATCAAAACAAGAGAATGAATTAGTACAAAGTGACCACAATTTACTAAATCAGAGGGAATGAATTAAGTCATGAGAACAAATTCTTAATTCATGGCCATAATTTAACTAAAACGAGGAAAGAAATATCAACAGCATGGCCACGATTTACTGAAAACAAGAAATTCTTAACTTAAAGCCACAATGTATTTTTGTTCACATGTCATATGCTGGGCTCTGTAAAGATGTTCCAGCGACAAGCTTTGTTTTTTTTGTTAAAACTGAAAAAATGAATGTTGGTCAATCATGATAAAACAATAAAAAGATTTAAACAGAAGCTGTACAAATCAATAATGTGCATTAGTCTGAGGTTCCTGATGTGGCCGAGTTCGTGTCCGGACTTGTGCTGAGATGTAAAGCGGACAGGGCATCATCAATCGGGCCAGAGGGCGAGTCCTCTTTGGCTAACAGGTTATTCTTGCGGAGCTGACAGGCTTGCTGGTAGGGAGGCCGAAATCGGAGGCTGGGTAGGTGGTAAATACTGATACTCTTTACTAGAATCAAGCTGTTTGAGAATAAAGCAAAACATGCATATCAGCAGACTACTCCCAAGTAATTTAATTCATGGTCATCCATTTGTGATTTGAAAGAAGCTGATCAGCACCTGAAGTGGATATGTTCTGTCTGAATCGAAGGCACTAAGATCTCCACAAGCAAGGAAAGGAACTATTATTCGGTTTGGTCCCTCTAACTGGTTAAAGTCTGACATCTGGATGAAAAAAAAATTGCGTTTCAATTGCTGAGGAGGAAGACATGGGGAAAAACATAGATATTTACAAGACGAAATGAGCACAAATGCCATGTATAGGTGAACACAAGATATAGGAGTAAGTTACCGTAAGAGTGATCCAGTAAAGGGTTGGACATGTTGGGCACATAACCCTCAGGTGGAGAGTAATTCTGACACACCACAAATGCCTCTGAGGGTGAAAACACAAAACAACACTGGTTTGTGTCTGAAAAGGTATAATATTGCCAAAAGAGTTTTACATTGCCTCATGATATTCTACTCTCACCTATGCTAGAGTTGCGGCTGCTGCGTGGTTTGGCACAGGTTACAGAGCTGAAGAAGATCTTGAGCTGGGAGTACAGAAGGGTCACATCTTTTCCCCTGAATATCTATGTAGAAATAAGACATTGAAATTCATGTCAGATTGAAATAAACATGTCATAGATATCATAATCTTGAACTGACAACATAAATATACATGAATGCATGACAATAAAAAACAGCTTACTTTTGCAACAAAGTTGCCACCTGGTTTGAGAACATGTGTGGTGATATTGAGAGCCTGTGAAAACAGAAAACCTTACATGAGGTCCATCAAGATCAGTCTTTAAATGTTCTTTTTAAAAAAAAAAAAAATAATAATTAAACATAAAAATATAGCTGCGAGCAGCGATTCCAGGGCCCAAGCTGGTGGCACCGCCACCAGATTCCTTTAGTTACCTGAAGGCACCGGGCTGGTGGTGCCACCGGCTTTGGCCCTTCGTTCACTGCTCGCAGCTATATATTTTTTATTTATTTATTTATTTTCATGGCTTGGCCCCTAATTAGATTTATTATTAGTGTTTGCACGTAACCAACATGTCAGTAGTCCAATACCAGTAAAATTTCACAGATTTCTGTACAAATTTCAGCAGCTACCATAGCAAAAACTACAACTATTTAACTATTTTATTTATCTATTCGAAAATAAGATAGAGTTAGAAGCTATTACTATTAATGAGTAAATAATACATTAAAATATTAGCTTCAATTTTTTTCTTATTGGCCTTTGTGTTCACACACTAAGCAATGCTCAAAACTTAAAAACACATATTGTAAATAGAAACTTTTGATGCTCTTAACAGAACAAAGTACTGACTTGACTATCTAAACACAATTTACTATGTAAATAGTAATAATAAAATAATGGTAACACTTTACAGTAAGGATCCATTTGCTATCATTTGTTAATATGAACACTAAAAAAATACTTCTAAAGCATTTGTTAAATCTTAGTTAAAATGTTAATTTAAACATTTATTAATAAATTCTATATATAAACATTAATGGACCTGAACTAACATGGACAATGAATTTGTATTAACCAATATTAAAAAAGATGAATAATTCCTGTAACAATTTGTATTGCTTATTGTGAGTTCATTAATTAATTAATTAAATGTTAACTATCGTTATTATTTTGATAACACGTTTTAATAAGGACAATTAAAGGCAAAGTATAGCAATACATACCGCCAACAAGAGCTGTGCCTGAATGTACTCATCTACATCATGAAGTCCTGTAACTATAAAGAGAAACAGATACTTGGCTAAAAACACCTAGAGAGGGACATCATCCCCTGGTTTCACAGACTAAAACACATGTTAATGTTTTGTTTTTAATGTATCATTAATGTTTTTTTCTAAGGCACATTTATAAAAGATACTTAAATATCATAATTGAACTAATGCCTAAGCCAGGCCTAAACCAAACTTAATCTAAGCCCTGTTTGTGAAACCAGGCCAATACGTTCAATACAATAAAAGTGTATTTCTCACCATCAGGGGCACCATCACACACAACCAAGTCTGCAGACTGTCCTTCAAAATGTCGAATAATCTCCTGAGCGGTTGAAATCTATGGCACAATCATATCATTGGTATTGTGGCATATCTACTTCATTTGACTGAAAAAAAAAAATACTACAAGCAATACAAAAATTAACAGATTTAATAGATTTAAAACATTTAGAGATGAATGCTTTAATTGCACATTACAGAATAAAATGCTATAATGACTTGCTTAAAAAAGCTAATGGTAAAAATAATATGGACCCTTTTCACAGAATGTGAGGTTTTATATTATTTGAAATCTTCCTAAATTTAACACATGCTTTGTTATCTTGCCATTGAATTACAGAAAACTGCTTGAAGAGGACCTATTAAGCCCTTTTAAAAAGTCTTGATGCTTGAATTTTCAAAAACATCTTGTTTTCACATATTTGACATTGTTGCAGCACCTCTCTTACCCGTCTGTCAGTAAAGCTCAGTTTAGATTCTCCTGTTTCTATAAAAAACCTCTCCTTACAAAAAGCTCAATGAGCTCTGATTGGTCAACAATTTCAGTGCGTTTTGGAAATGCCAAACCCACCCTTGCCATAACCCCATAACACACTACTAATGCAATTCAATGAGAAATATTGTGACCTGTAAGACCTGTAAAGAACATATTTTTTCTTACTCTTTTGGAAAGTCATAGAAACACTGTTGTGGATTTTCTCTTTTGCTATTTCGTGCAAATAGAACGCAAAAATTATATTTGTTGTATCTTCCATTTTACACTATAAAAGTTTAACTATGACAAATTCTGCTTCTGAGAAGCCCAGAAATGTGAAAAGGGTCCATTGCTTGCCCATACCAAGACCAGAATGCTGTTATTATTGAAATGAAGTTTAACTGTCCTGCTACTGCACCTTGGTGATATCTCCTTGAATTTGTGTGACACCTGGCAAAGGAGCCATGGCTTGCAGATCAACTGCCACAATTTTGACATCTTCGCTCTTGTCTTTTCCACTGCAACAGGACAGAAAAGAGTTAAAGTGGCAACTAAATCAACAAAAATTCACTGAATAGTATATATATGTGTTGTTTACACTTTTCACGAACAATAGATCAAGTGTTTTTGCATTGAACTGACCGGAGTTTGCGGCTCAGGACTTGACTCCAGCTCCCAGGTGCAGCACACAGGTCCACAGCACGACTCACACCTGCAGGCAGAACATACAGCTTTCATACAGCTTTGATGTTGTCTATGTGGGCAGTTCACAAGCTTTTGAGACATAGCTTATGACTCATCATTCACTATCCAGTGCAGACTGAAGCAGATCTTGCCTTTAAAAAGGTTGAACTCCTCATCCAGTTGCAGGAGTTTGAAGGCACTTCTCGCTCTCCAGCCCTCTTCCTTCGCCAGCCTGTAGTATATATCTCGCTTGTCTTTAGAAGAACGCCCCATTTTACCTTCACTCACTTATTCTGTAGACAAATAATGATCACAATTAAAAAAACAGGCCAAGTTTAATAATGAATATCTGTCTATAAAAATATGTACTTGCAGAATATCTCTCACAGTAGAACAGATAATTTAACTCATTCTGTTCTTCGTCAACAGCATATTTATAGTTGGTAACGAATATTAATGCTAACGGTTATACGCAAAACCATAATGTCCATCAACGAAATATCATGAAAGTGTAATAAACTGTAATTCCATTTAATGTACCTACATATGATCACAGCGAAATGAGCAAGATTGATGTTTTCGACGCAACGTGACACTTCTTATTCTCGCGTTGTTGCAGTCAGATACACACGAGAAAACACCGACACCCACTGGAGATAAGGTACTATTACATATGATGGCTGTGCTTAATTTCTTCGTAGTAGTTTGTTTTTGGACAATACACATTTAAACACAAATTACAAGCATTACGATTATAATTAAAACCATGTAGCATTTGACAGATGGAATTTAAACTTTTTTTATAATCTAGCCTTCATAACTTGGCCAACACTCATTCAGCACTAAACAAAGAAGGCAAGAAAATCTGATAAAATGCCACTTTAACAGTCCCAATGTGATGTAGTGGTGCCTGGAGAAGTGGGTATACTCTTAATTTAGGTCCCCAAGATTTTTTAAGCGTCATAGCAAAGGATGAACGCTCTGTGTACTACATTCAGGGTTCTGGACTGGCTGCAGTAACACGTCTCTGTCCATGCGGGTGCGCTCGCGGTCGAGTGCAGAATGAATGGGAGTCAATGGGGTTTCACCCTCAGAAATCCACTTTTCTCAGGATGTAATTTTTTCTCAAGTAATTTGAAAGTTGCATTTAAAAGGGAGAGCTAAGATAATACACTCAGCTGAAAATTAAATTTTTAAGTTCATTTATCTATTCTAAAAATCCGTTCAAAAATGTGATGACGTCACACAATAGCAGAATGCTAGCGTGTTCCGGCCAACAACGGCCTAACCTGTAAGAAATCAAAAGGACATAAGTACTCGTTCATTCGACTTTTGGCCTATAATCTATATTGAACTTGCGGAATCAACAATAAAATCTATGTTAATTTAACGACAAGCAGGTGAAAGAGACACATTTAGCCGTTTAGCCCCATAGACTCCCATTCATTCTGCTCTCGCCCGCGATCACCTCAGGTGGAATTCTAGATGGAACTGCAAGGCTCTCCGTTAGACGGGCTCTGCTAATACCCAGGTGTAGTATTTTATTGCTAGGGGGGTTGGGGGGCATTCTCCCAAGAAATTTTGATTTTCCTGATCTCATTTGAAGTTGTTTTGACGGCCAAAAAAATTGACAACAGTAGCTTTAAAAGCATGAAGTATTTGATCTGATACTACTTTTTCTTTCCTGAATGAATCAATGTTTGCACTACTTCCTGAACTTCAGCCAGCTCCTTGTTTCCTGTCTGCCATTCTGGCCAAATTGATTAATTCAGGAGTGTCTGATTATTGTTGCCGTGACTACTGAGGCCAGGCACACCTGAATTAATCAATTTGGCCGATAATGGCAGACAGGAACAAGAGCCGTTTCTCAATACCAAGTACGCAAACTTCGGACTTGCGTTCCTTGGTAGTTCAGACTTGCCAAGTTCGACTCAGGAGACGAAACTCCGAGGATGCAAGACAAATGGAAAATGTCTGCAAATGGAACAGAGCGTACTTGATTGCGTCACTCAGCACGCTCTGGCTACTCCTGTTATCTCTTTATATATATTTCAGGTGCTTTTGTCAAACAAATTCTTGCGTGTTTTGAGTGAGTTTCTTTCCTGTTTATCCTTCGCCAGCCATAATCTTCGTCGTTGTTTGGACAAAAGCTTAGTCTTCTCACATCCATGGAGTCTCAATGACGGGTATCAGTGTAAAATCCCGATTTATCTGAACCTCCGGCACGATTTTATCATCCATTGACCCAGCAGGGGATGACCATTTTCAATATATAGCACAAAACTCATTTCACTTCGTTCAACTCGATACTGTTTCTTCTAATCTGTTTTGCACGCAGCAATGGCGCCGGGTTCGGCAAATGCCCGTATGTCGTGACGTCATGTGGGTACTATGTATAGCCTACATGTGATCATCACAAAGCTGCTAAATGTGTATCTATATGTAAACATTTTCACATTTTGTTTAACTTTAGTTTGTCACTGCTTTGTTTGTATTTTCATGTTTTTTTTTATTTTTGTATTTAGTTTATTCAATGTAGGAAATAGTATTTCACATGACTTTGATTTTACTTTATTGACACTGTCATTTCCGGATGGTATTCATCATTAAAAATAAACAAGTTCCACCTTTAAACTTCTCCTCAACGTGCATGCAGTGTAAATAAAGCAGTTGCATCAATGAAATAATATTAAACGGCCACGCCCCCGTGCTAATGGTACCTGGCAAATTACAAGACGAAAATTAAAAAATCATTTAGATTTCATTTATCCAAATGTTTGTTTCTGAAGTCACAATTTAGCGCAAGTAAAATTGAAAAACAGGAGAAAAAAGTAACTATACATTGATAATGTAACTGGAAAAACAAGAAAAATGAATGTCTGGTTTCCATTTTTCATTTGCATTTTATGGTCTGAAAATTGAATTGTGAAGAGTTACACGGACCTTAGGCTACCTTATTTTTACTTTATACATAATACAAACGCAAACACTAAAAGCCAAGTAGGCCTATAATTAAAACACATGGCTCTACACTTATATTTTTGAAGGAGCACTTGTAGATGCATTTTACACAGCACTTACAATTTGCATAAATAATCGTATGATACTAATGTATCAAATATATCAAATTTGGAATACAGAAATATGAAATATTGAAGTAATAGTAATTAACTACATGTACTTACAATATAATTTAAGTAAGGAGTTAGTTGCATGTATCGATGCATGATTGACTATAGAAACTACATGTAAAATTAAGTGTTACCAAAATGTACAGTTTTTATTTAGACATTTCTACTGGACTCCCTGCATTACTGTACCTTCGGTATTAAATGAATAGAAAAAGCAAAGGTTTGATGTTGTGGTGTTTTTTCTTCAGGTCACCCTGTATCCTCTGCTGAAGCTGTTCCAGTCAGACTCCAGCGCCATGCCAAAGAAGACAGTTCGTGTCCGAGTTCTACGACAAGATGGTGTGAATTTGATCAGAACAGCACAACAACATGACATTATAGTAATAATAACAATCATAAAGCCTAAAACCTGTGTTTTTGCAGATATTTCAAGACCCGACAGCCATGATGCAGCAACTTCTGAACACCACCAGACAGCTGACGTTGGGTGCTTACAAACACGAGACCGAGTGTGAGTGCTTCACTTACCTTTGCAGCTCCTATTGAACAGCTCAGTGGATGGGCTATAATTAAACCCTGAACATACTGTACATTAAAAATGAGTCCGCAGTTCTAATCATGTGAACTAAACATTCAGTGTTTCATGTTGCAGTTGCAGAGCTGGAAATACGAACACGAGAAAAAGCGGCAAAGAAGAAGACTAGCCTGGAGATCGTAGAGCTGAAGGAGCGACTGAAAGCCTCCAGAGAAAACATCAACTTCCTGAAGGGAGAGATACGCAGAGTCGCAGACTGGAGGAGGACGACCAGATGAAAGATCACTGAGGATGATACATGCTGTGGGATTTGTTATGCTTTTGTGGGACTGATCAATTTAGGTTTCTGGTTCTAAGTTTGACAGTATATTTAGTAGTGAACTTTCTTGTCCAGCTAAATGTGTGGCAATACATGACCTTTTGACTTTTTTTTTATGAATAAAACTTTTTTTTACGAGTCGGGCTTACCATCCAGTTTTGAGCATGATGTAACAATACATTGTAATTTGTATGCACATTGTTTCAAGCAGCTTTACATAACATCAACCCTCAAAGCCCAAAATGAACTGGTGACTGGCAAGAAAAAAAAAAAAACTCCATGGCTTCATCTAAAAGCAATTTGTCTGCATCTGCTTCTCTGCTATATAGAAGGTGAAAAAGAGTGACAGAAGAAGTATCTCTGAATTCACAGTACTCATAAAAGAGTAGGCAAAAAAGTACCCGGATGACCTACTAATTCTGCAGAGACTATCAAGTGCGCATATGATGGACACTTCTATCCCATGAGTAGGGAATGTATGAGATGTTGATGTTTAAAAGAAAAAAACTGCAGTTTTAAGTGCTTAAAAAGCATATAAAATACTGGCACAGTGGATAAGACACATGCCTTTGGTATGAGAGACCCGGGTTCGAATCCACTGTGAGACACCAATGTGTCCCTGATCAAGACACTTAACCCATAGTTGCTCCAGAGGTGTGCGACCTCTGACATATATAGCAATTGTAAGCAGTGTTGTGCCAGTTCATCCTTAAAAAGAACTAGCTCGAAGTTCAGTTCACACAGATGATAATGAACTAGTTCATGTTCAGTTGTTTATTTTTTTTAAAGGAACTAGAGGGCCATGTGACTTAGATCTGAGTGCGAGAATGGAGGCTCGTAGACCCTTCCGGAGCTGAGATATTGAGATATTTATAATGGCATAAATGCTACGTGGGATCTCAATATCTAGCTCTGGAAGGTGTAGAGCCTCCATTTTGCACTCAGGTGCTAGTCCTATGGCCCTCTATCAGAATCCAAGTTTTCAAGAAAATTGGAGAAACTTTTTTTTTTTCTCACAAAAAAAAAACCGACAGTGGTACCCCTTATGTTTTTTTTTGTCTGCGAAAAAATAAGTTTCTCCAATCTTTTGAAACTCTGATTCTGATAGAGGGCCATGTGACTTGAGTCTGAGTGCGAGAATGGAGGCTCTAGACCCTTCCAGAGCTGAGATATTGAGATATTTATAATGGCATAAATGCTACGTGGGATCTCAATATCTCAGCTCTGGAAGGTCTGAGCCTCATTTGCACTCAGGTGTAAGTCCTATAGCCCTCTATCAGAATCCAAGTTTCAGGAATTGGAGAAACTTTTTTTTTTTGCACAAAAAAAAAAAAAAGACAGTGTTACCCCTTATGTTTTTTTTTTTGCACAAAAACAGAAGCAGACTGGAGGGCTTACATTTTTTTCCATTTTCAAGAAAAAAGAAACAAGCTTCCATGGTAAAGTGGTGTGCAGAACATGAAATCCACAGGGAGGAGTTGGATCTGGATCCAACTCCTCCCTGTGATTTCTCCTCCACATGGGAGGAGTTGGATCCAGATCCAACTCCTCCCACTCCCTCCACATGGCCCCCTGGGGGACGGTCAAAGATCGAAGAGTACTGGATAGCGCATAACTCCTAGACCGTTTGAGCTGAGTCACGAACTTCGCATCATTGCGATCCCTGGGCTCGGGCCGAACCGGATGTCCTGTCTCCGATTTCAATTTCGGGGACCATGGCGCCCCCGCCCGAGGCCACACTGAAAGGGGAGCAAGGGCAGGGCGCCATGGGGAGCCATGGCGCCCGCCCGCGGCCACACTGAAAGGGGAGCAAGGGCGGGCGCCATGGGGACCATGGCGCCCGCCCGAGGCCACACTGAAAGGGGAGCAAGGGCGCGGGCGCCATGGGGACCATGGCGGCCCGCCCGAGGCCACACTGAAAGGGGAGCAAGGGCGGGCGCCATGGGGACCATGGCGCCCGCCCGAGGCCACACTGAAAGGGGAGCAAGGGCGAGCGCCATGGGGACCATGGCGCCCGCCCGAGGCCACACTGAAAGGGGAGCAAGGGCGGGCGCCATGGGGACCATGGCGCCCGCCCGAGGCCACACTGAAAGGGGAGCAAGGGCGGGCGCCATGGGGACCATGGCGCCCGCCCGAGGCCACACTGAAAGGGGAGCAAGGGGCGGGCGCCATGGGGACCATGGCGCCCGCCCGAGGCCACACTGAAAGGGGAGCAAGGGCGGGGCGCCATGGGGACCATGGCGCCCGCCCGAGGCCACACTGAAAGGGGAGCAAGGGCGGGCGCCATGGGGACCATGGCGCCCGCCCGAGGCCACACTGAAAGGGGAGCAAGGGCGGGCGCCATGGGGACCATGGCGCCCGCCCGAGGCCACACTGAAAGGGGAGCAGAGGGCGGGCGCCATGGGGACCATGGCGCCCGGCCCGAGGCCACACTGAAAGGGGAGCAAGGGCGGGCGCCATGGGGACCATGGCGCCCGCCCGAGGCCACACTGAAAGGGGAGCAAGGGCGGGCGCCATGGGGACCATGGCGCCCGCCCGAGGCCACACTGAAAGGGGAGCGAGGGCGGGCGCCATGGGGACCATGGCGCCCGGCCGAAGGCCACACTGAAAGGGGAGCAAGGGCGGGCGCCATGGGTCCTTAAACTGGATGGATGGATGGATGGATGGATGGATGGATGGATGGATGGATGGATGGATGGATGGATGGATGGATGGATGGATGGATGGATGGATGGATGGATGGATGGATGA